>JAKCPI010004544.1:0-17797 GCA_023213315.1 Euborellia annulipes | reverse complement strand
GGTCTTAATTATGAAAAAAAAAAATATTCCCAATCCAATTCAGTGCCTGTTTGAGGATTTGTTTACATTCTTAGAATACACAAATGCAAAGAATACATAAATATTTCTGTATACATTTCCTATGGAGGAAATCGTAACTTTAGGAATTGATAACTCAAAAAGTTATAGGAATTTTGGGATTAAAATAATTTTCCTGTAATCCCTAAAAGGTCTCTTTAAGTACCGGTATATAAAATTTCGTTTCAAAATTCCAACGGGAAGTTGGCCAAACAGAGCGACAGACAGACGGACAGACAGACGGACAGAAGGACTTAAGCGAATTATATAAATAAATAGGAAACAGTACTTCATAGAAAGATAGGATCAATGGTTCTCATGATAACAAAATATAAATATTTTTCTATATTTATAAATTTTACATTTTAAAATTCACATGTACCATACTTTTGGACACCAAATATATGTTGACACGAAAAATCTGGTGTGATAAGCACAGAACACAACTTTCAAATAATTTTTTATCATGAAAACCATTGATCCTATCTTTCTATGAAGTACAAGAGTAATATGTGCTTCAAAATATTTCAAGGGCAAAATGAGAATATATATTTCAAAGATCATCTAAAAAATAATTGATTTATGAATTTTAATCAAAATCGTTAGAACGAATTTTGAGAAAATCGAAAAAAAAGAAAAAAAAAACTGAAAAAGTACATCAGTAAAGTACTAGTACTCTTTGGCCGATTTTGTTCTAAAGCTTCGTGTCACGTGCCAGGGGGGTACTTTAATTAAATATAAAATTTCAACCTCCTAGCTCTTTTCGTTCTTGAGATATTTTGTTCACAAAACACACCCTCCCCCCACCCCTCTCCCACCCCCACCCAGACATACCATGTTGCATACACCATTTTTTTGGACTCAGGGGATCTCAAAACGTGTATATCCATCAAAATCTCGACATCAAATTTATTACATGAAACCAAATATTTTCTCTCTATATATATATATTACATGTATAGGTAAGAGAAAGTAAAAATGGATTTTCGCTGTTTTCTCTGAAACCGTTAGCCGTACATAAAAAACTGATAGATGTTATTATGTGCATTTTTTATAGATCTACCACTTTTATACAACACTTTTTTCTATATAATTTATATTTAACAAAATAAATAAATAAAATGAATATTTTCTGATTTTTTTTCGATTTTCAGGGCTCTTGGGGCACCCTTTCCCCTTATCCGATTGAGCTGAAATTTTACACAGGTTATTTTTTTTGGCAATGGCACCAAACTAGGGGGTAGCGTCAAAAAAATCTCAAAAATTTTTCCCCAGTAGTAGCTAAGAGCCACCCTAATAGTATATATTTTTTTTTCTATCTTTCTCTCGAGAAAATGCGCTAAAAAATTAATATTTTCAAAGCAACTCTACTACTAACCTTGTTGGTTTCTCTCTTTTTTTTAATTTGGATTAATATTAATTTATTCAAGCATAAATGTACATTTAATCTATTTGAAACTTAAAAATTATATATATATCTCTCTCTCTCTCGGAATATATTTAAATGAATATTTCATTTAAAGCTCTCAGAAGAGAATTTCTAAATTAATTTAATTTTTTTTTTTATTGAATATAAATATATTGAAATTTTGATAAAATTGAACTCAATAAGCCAATATTTTAAAACCGATCTAATAATATTCAATTGGACGTGCACCACGATTGGAAATCCCTCCCCCCCCTCGCCAAATTTCGACGACGGCGGTAATCACTAACACACTCACCCCCATTCGCCCCTCAAATGGAATGTTTGAACCAGGCTGGTCCATTTCAAGGGGGCTATTCAGGATCGATTCAACGATGAAATATTTGCCTCCATTTGTGGCTAATAAATGGTTATCTACGTAGCGGCGGGTGAGGGGGGGGAGGGAGGCAACCATTCCCGGTCTATAATAGAACTTCCACATTATACATTCCCAGGATGACTACAAATTTGAAATTTGAATGGGATGCTATTTGCACTTTAAGAAGCAATCATTCTTTTCACACTCAATAAAATTTCGATTTCTTTTTTATTGATAAACCTTCCTTATATATAAATTTATAATATAGAAGCTATGGCGTAATAAAATCCACCAAATAACGCTTCACTATTGATATATTCCTCCACTCCTATAACAATATTTTTTCTAATATTCATTTCTCCTTTTTTCCTTTAAAAAATATTTCATTTTTTATTTTACAAGCCTATATAAATTTATTTCTATAAAAGAGATCAAGTATGTGGCTTTATTGTACTTTATTTTTTTGATAAAAAAAAAAAAAAGATAGAAAATATCGAAATTTATACTCCCATTGTGGGAAACGTTTCGCAAATGCCAACCAATAATTTATTTTAGTTACACTGAGTTTTTGTAAGCAAAAATTTTTCTCATTTAACTCCCCCCTCCTCCGAAACCGAAACTTGTTTTATACTTTTCCTTAAAATTTCCTATACAAAATGCATGGGCGTAGCCAGACATCTTGTTAGGGGGGGGCCAACCCCTCGTTAGGGCGAAAGAGGGGGGATTTGCAATTAATATATACATAGAGTATTAATTATTTATTTAAATAAAAAAAAATTAAATTAATGTAGTGAATTGGGGTGTTAAAAAAAATTTCCAAAGGGAAAAATATATATATATATATTTTTTTTTTATTTTTGGGACCAGCCAGGGGGGGGCAACGGCCCCCCTGCCTCCCCCTGGCTACGCCCATGACAAAATGCATATCATCAGGGCCGCAGTCAGGGGGGCAGGGGGGCTATATCCCCGGGGCCCGGGCCCTCCGAGGGGCCCGGGCCCATTGCGCTCCCATCTTAAGATTCTAATAAAAAATAATTTTCATGGTTAAAATTTCAATTAAAAAAAAATGATTTTCTTGAAATTTTTTTCCTCAGGGGCCCGGGCCCTTTAAGCTTACATTTTTCTTAAAATTTCAATTAAAAAAATCATTTTCTTGAAATTTTTTTCCTCAGGGGCCCGGGCCCTTTAAGCTTAAATTTTTCTTAAAATTTAAATTAAAAAAATCATTTTCTTGAAATTTTTTTCCTCAGGGGGCCCGGGCCCTTTAAGCTTAAATTTTTCTTAAAATTTAAATTAAAAAAATCATTTTCGTGAAATTTTTTTTCCTTAGGGGGCCCGGGCCCTTTAAGCTTAAATTTTTCATAAAATTTAAATTAAAAAAAATCATTTTCTTGAAATTTTTTTCCTCAGGGGGCCCGGGCCCTTTAAGCTTAAATTTTTCTTAAAATTTAAATTAAAAAAATCATTTTCTTGAAATTTTTTTCCTCAGGGGGCCCGGGCCCTTTAAGCTTAAATTTTTCTTAAAATTTAAATTAAAAAAATCATTTTCGTGAAATTTTTTTCCTTAGGGGGCCCGGGCCCTTTAACCTTAAATTTTTCTTAAAATTTAAATTAAAAAAAATCATTTTCTTGAAATTTTTTTCCTCAGGGGGCCCGGGCCCTTTAAGCTTAAATTTTTCTTAAAATTTAAATTAAAAAAATCATTTTCTTGAAATTTTTTCTTCAGGGGGCCCGGGCCCTTTAAGCTCAAATCAAGTTTGATATTTTTCACGCATATTTCAGTGGCTAATTTTAAAAAATTTTCCATACCCCCAGATTCCCCCGGAAATCCCCTGTCCGGATCTGGCTTCGATAAATTATTGTAACTCTCTCTCTCTAAAAGTTGTGTCAAAAAGTGTGTAAAAAATTTTTGGCTTGAAGGCCACAATAGCCTTTTATACTAAAAAAAACTTTTGTTTTTTTTTAATGGGGGGGGGGGAGGGCCCGTAGGGGAGGGCCCGTATTAGCAAGTAGCCCCGGGGCCCGTCAAGTCTGTCTGCGGCCCTGCATATCATTTTACCTTTTTTTCAGTATGCGGGTCTCATCCCATCTTTTCAAACTTAAAAAGTTTTATAAATTCAACTTTGAATTGCTATGTCACGCTTTGAGAAACCCCCGGATCCTCCATGTCACATTTAGTAACGTTTTGGCCAGACCCCTCCTTCCCTAACGCGTTACGTAGTATGTGGATGACCCCTTAGATATAGGGGAAGGAGTCAGTCAAGGAAAAATTAAAGAAATTTATCTTTCGACGTTTCGAGCGCCAATCACGCTCTTCCTGCGGTCACAATTATTGAGTAGTAACTTTATTAAAATACAAAAAAATGTTCATATCGATTTCTAATAAATAATTGTTATGACTGCAGATCCCGAGGAAGAGCGTGATTGGTGCTCGAAACGTCGACAGATAAATTGCTTTTTTATTTTTCCCTTGACAGACTCCTTCCCATTTATTTGCTGCAATACTTGGAGCCAGTATATAAATTGTATTAACTTATTATTAGTATATACACTATATATGGGTAATATAGTGACTGACACTCAGTGTGTATTGTGTCTTCAGAAGTAATACAACTGAGTAAGCCATATTTGAGAGAATTTTATTTTATTTTATTAGTTTAAAAAAATTAATATTCACGTCCCCTATTTTGAGAGTATAATGACTACTGGGATGTTTTGATACCCCGGGAGGACGAGGAGAAGGACAACAGCCACTAAAAATCCTCAACTAGGCTCTGCATTTGAATATCGGATCTCATCACAATAGCCTACGAGGAGAGGGAGTTGTTGAGACATTCCATCCTTTGGAAGGGACGTAAAGAAGGTTCCCTCTCAGTGATGCACTCTTCGAAAGGAGTTGGTACTGAGGGGGAGTCTCTCTCCCTCCCTAGCATAGAAGAGGTTGGATAAAAGGAACCGGGTCGAACCAGAAATAAGGATTAGTTCACTACCTAGAAACGATTGCAGGAGGAGGAGTTATAGATAGGAAATAAAGTAACTTCACGGGGTCCCTCCAAAGGCCGGTTGGGTTTGAGGTGTGTGTCTTCGTGCACGGCTTTCGTGCAATATTTGCAAACATGATTGGATCGGTGCAGAACCCCAGGATCTGTTATACGATAATTTTAAAAAATTTCTCAAGTATCAATTAATTTTGACTAACATTGTGAGTTTAGAAGAAAGTCTGAACCTCTTAAGAGGAGTCCCAAATCATTTCATTGTTAAATAAGAAGACCCTTTAAGGCTCTAATTTAATTTAATAAGAATAAAAAGGTATTTTCAACTTTGCTTTTTCATTCAGCCAGTCCTGACATATCATTTTATTGAATTTTTGTCAAAAGAAAATCTCCGTTGTTATTCCCTTTCTCTCTCTCTCTCTCACACTTTATTTACTGGGAAAGGAAAGGAAAAGCCCGGGATGTAAATCATGAAGAGGTCCCAAGCTATTTGCCCCTGTCAAGGGGCCCTAAGCACCTTGTAATCAACCTGGTGACCTGCTTGCTTCAATTAATCCACTCGGCAAACAACCAACCAAGAAAACCATTTCTAGCTGCTGCTGGTTGGTTTGCTTGCTTTTAGTCGTCTTATTTCCCTTTAAGGCTCGTTTCTACTCATTTTTATTATCCTATCTAAGAACAACAAAAATAGAATAAAATTTAATTAAAGTTCGGCATATTAAAAAAAATAATGCAGAGATTGCTTCAAAAGAACAGGCATTCGAATCCCGTCCTGAAGAATCAAATTTAATTAATTTCAGTCAAAGTAGACCGAGTTTAAATAGACACAGATGCCTGATAATAAAAATAAAAATATCAAAAAGATAAATTTTTTTAAAAATAATGCACAAATCACATTTTTTTTTTTTTTTTGTTGAATGGGTGCATAAGGTCCGAAGACCTATAATGACCAATAGTCACATGCAGCCAGGAAGAAAATAAAAACAAAAGGAGAAGCATAAAAGGGGAACTCAACTGCGGGAACTGAGAAGATGCCTGTTGAGATTAGACTTGAAAGTCTGAAGATTGTAGGTTTTGGGGAAGAGAGACGCAGGGAGCTTGTTCCAATCACGGGAGGTCATGGGGACAAAGGAAGAATGAAATTGTTTTGTTCTGTTAGTCGTGATCTGAACAGCATAGGGATGCTGGGACGATGCCTCTCTTGTGTTCCGTGAATATGTTGCATTGGGTGGGATAATTGATTTTAATTCGGCAGAGCATTGACCATGATAATACCTGTAGAAGAGAGATAGTGCAGACACGCTTCTTCTATGATCTAGTAACTGTAGGGATGCAGTAAGGGTAGAATCACCTATCAGTCTAATTGCACGCCTCTGTATGGCTTCCAAGGAGGAGAGAGAGTCTTTCGACTCCCCTCGCCAAGGTGGGAACCATATTCAAGAGACGGCCGAATTTGGGCTTTATAGAGGATTAGGAGTTGTTGGGAGGAAAAGTAACGCTTCGTTTTGAATAGGAAACCCAATTTCCTTGCTGCGGCAGATTTAACCACAGAAGAGATGTGGTTGCTCCAGGAGAGATCAGATGTAACTGTCACTCCCAGAACAGAAAATGAATCTTTGAACTCGAGATTATTGCTGTAAATAAGGGGAGGGCAAATGCTATTTTTTGTCTAGAAATTAGACAACATTGCGTTTTTTGCGAATTGAATTTTACTTGATTGAGGTTTCCCCATTCCTCCAAACGACCAAGATCATCATTTATCGACGACACAGCCCCCAGACGACCAGTGGATGAGGATTCACCAGCCCTGACTGAGTACAGGGTACTGTCAGCAGCAAAGCAATGCATTGGGTTGGAGGTTACTCCCATGAGATCGTTAATGTACATAAGGAATAAGGTGGCCCCATTTATCAGTCTTCTTCAATCACAGGTGAAACGTTGTCTTTATCAAATAATTTGCTCAATGTTTCAGCAGGCGTCAGAATTTTGACAAATTATAATAAACAATGGCAGCAACGTGACAGCAACATCCAATTGTTCTAAGACCATTCGCACACCCACAGCTATGTCTTAATCCGCCTTTAGGTCCATTAGCATTATTTTTTTTTATACTCATTAAAACATCTATAAACTCTTATTAATTGAACTTGAGCTTTAAGTATGTTAGAATGGTCTTTTACATATTGAATAGTAATATTACCCGATTCATCTATCATTTCTGATAAATACGATACAGCCTTCTTTAGCCTATAGGAACCTGTTAAAAAAGCCAGATGCTTTTTCCGTCATTTCTGGGAAATCTTCTAAAACTTAAGATGAAATTGTTTTTGAAACGTGTTTTTTGCGTTTCCAGCCATTTTTACTTTCTCTTACCTATGTATATATGTAATATATATATAGAGAGAAAGTATTGGATTCATGTCAAAAATTCGATGTCGAGATTTTGATGGATCTTCACGTTTTGAGGTCCCCTGAATCCAAAAAAGTGGTTTTCGGGACATGGTCTGTCTGTGTGTGTGTGTGTGGGTGTGTGTGTGTGTGTGTGTGTGTTCAATTTTAAGCATGAAGGAATTGAGCTAGGAGGTTGAAATTTTATATTTAAGTTAAACACCCCCGGGACCGGAAAAATAAGCTTTTAATCAAAATCGGCCAAAGAGTACTAGTACTTTACTGATGTACTTTTTCAGTTTTTTTCGATTTTCTCAAAATTCGCTCTAACGATTTTGATTAAAATTCAAAAATCAATTATTTTTTAGATGCTCTTTCAAATGTATATTCTCGTTTTGCCCTCAAAATTGTTTGAAGCACACTTTACTCTTGTATTTCATAGGGAAGATAGGAGAAATGGTTGCCATGGTAGCAAAATATAAATATTTTCCAATGTTTATAATTTTGACATCTTAGGGTGCGTACACACCTGCGCTCTGCTCCGCTCGCGAGCAGTTCGCGGCTCGAAGCTCGTTGCTCGTTGAAATTATTTATTTTGACGAACCTGCCAACGATCCAAAGAGATGGATCGCGGCGAGCAGCTCGCGAGCATCTCAAAACAACAACAACAAGCAGCTCGCGGCTCGTGTTCGTTGCTCGTTCCATTTTCATTGAAATTATTCATTTTGACGAACCTGCCGCGATCCAAAGAAAAGCCACGAACATTTTAATTAATTTGGAATTTTTATTATTAATTATTTATAATTATTAATCGCAAATAGATTGTGTTGCTGAGCGCGCCTAATTACTAATAAAAAACATTTAAACTAATTATTATTTGGTGTAGATAATAATGTCTCTGAGGCGAGATAGAGAAAACGCTCTTGCCGTTTCGGTTATGATTGGTGCTTTTTTGCTAATGGCAAGTTTGTCAAAAAAGAAAAGGAGACAACGACGTTGGTGGTGTACTAATCTATTTAAAAAACAGAATGGTAGTGAAATTGTGATGGACTTGAGGTCGCAACAAATAAGCGGTCAATATAAGAATTTTACTCGAATGTCAGAGATTATTTGTCAAGTCTATTTAATATAAAAATAATAATTTTTAATATCAATTTATATTTTATATAATTTTTTTTTTTATTAAACCTGATCCTTTGAAAATATTTGATTAATTCTTCATTTATTGAAAACTGATATTAAAATTTACTTAAAAAATACTATATAAAATCATCATAGGCCTATATTTTAAGGAAATAATATACATATAATTAACCTCCCTGGTCTCTGAGAGACATAGAAGATGATAATATTAAAAAAAAAAATTTAAATAATGATTTAGAGAAGACTTATAAAGGCTAAAAGTAGGTCTATTTTATATTTTGCTCGCGAGCCGCTCGCGGCACCGCAGGGCGCCGTCCAAATCTGAGCAGCGAACCATCAAAGGGTTTGTCGAAAAAGCCGACAAGAGATGGATCGCGGCGAGCAGCTCGCGAGCGACTCTCGAGCAGCTCGCAAGCATCTCAAAACCCGTACACATCTAACGAACATGGTGCTCGCGAGCGGAGCAGAGCGCAGGTGTGTACGCACCCTTAAATTTCTAATATATTGGCGGAAACTAAATATATTTTGACACAAAAAATCTGGTGTGACAAGCACAGAACACAAGTTTCGATTACCGAAGGTAAGAGAAAGTTGTGTGCTGTGCGCCAGTCACACCAGATTTTTTTGTACTTCGTCAACGTGTTTTCTACATTATTTTGTGATTTCATTGTGATCTCCGCGTCAGAAGTAAGACTTTTACTGTATTTATTATGTAGAAAATGAGGCAATTTTTGTTGTCAATTTTTTGTTCGAGTAGATGATATTTTTGTTTTAACATTCCATGTGTTGCCTCTACTGGCCAACCAATTTTGGTTATATATCTTGAAGCGTTAGGATGTTATGATCCGGTATAGGTCTTGATTTTTTTTCCTTGAATCAGCCCCCAAAACATATCCAAAATTCAAATCAATCGAGTCAGCCGTTCCTGAGAAAAAATTTTCTTTCTGATTTTTACATGTTTTGCTTTTTCTCAAAAATCATTTGAGTAAGCAAGGCACTTATTATTTTATTAGTACCTAGAAATCCTATAAGTATCGTTGAAATATCTTCCAAGGGCAAATTCACCGTACTTTTACCCCTAAACCAGAAAACTTGGCAGATCAGTTTGCACAAGCATTGCTAGCCAATTTGGTTTTCCTGAGATATTTTATCTAACAAATTTTCTTTGTTATTGAGTTAATAACAATACCTTCTCACCTTTGACAAATCCCTAACCCTAACGACAAGAGCCAAGTAATTCTCTTACCTTCGGTAATTGAAAGTTGTGCTTGTCAGATTTTTTGTGTGGATATATACTGTAGTTTTCAGTACATTAGAATCCAAGATGTTAAATTTTTAAACAGTAAATAATCCATTATTTTGCTACCTGTCCAATGAAGCACAAGAGTAAAGCGTGCTTCAAAGAATTTTGAGAGCAAAATAAGTTTAAAAGCATCCAAAAAAATGAATTTTAATCAAAATCATTTAAGCCAATTTTGAGAAAATGAAAAATAAATGAAAAAGTACATCAGTAAAGTACTAGTACTCTTTGGCCGATTTTGTTTAAAAGTTTCGTGTTACGTCCCAGGAAGATACTTGACTTAAATATGAAATTTCAACCTCCTAGCTCTTTTCTTTCTTTCTTTAGATTTTTTTGTTCGCAGACAGACCATTTTGAGGGACACACTCTCGGGGCCTTAAATCGTGTATTTCCTTCAAATTCTCGACATCGAATTTTTAACATGAAACCAATATTTTCTCTCTATCAGGTCTATTCTCTAAAATCAGACGTAAAAAATTTAAAATAAACAAATTGATGTTAAAAAGTAATGTAAAAACAATCAACGTTAAAAAATGCTATTCAAAATCACTTCCTTGCCTCAAATAGCTATTCTGTAAACAAAAACTTTAAAGCCAAAGCGTTAACATTTAGTAAATAGTGTTAAAAATTAATGCCATGTCTAGGGGGTGACTTTAATATTTTAACGTCGTGTTTAACCTAAAAAGTAAGGTTATGATTTTGATAGCTTTGAAATAAAAGCAACATGTTAACGTCGCTGTTAAAACTCTGTTTAGAGAATAGCATTTTTTTAACGCTGATTGTTTTTACATTACTTTTTAACACCCATTTGTTTATTTTAAATTTCAACGTCTGTTTTTAGAGAATAGACCTCTATATATATTAACAAACATATATAGACAATAGAGAGTATAATAGAAACCTATTTACACCTATTTTTTTTATCATACTCATTAGTAACTTAATATCCTTCCTTTTTCTCTCTGCCCTTCCTAAATAAATGATTATTTTTTGTTTTATTAAATTTGATTAATATCACTCGCTCCCTCTTGAGCTCTTAAATCACAGTGAGGGAATAAATATCACGCATTATGTAAAGATCGCGTGTCTAATTCTCATTTATATTATTTACTTTCATTTAATTTTAAATAAATATAGACATTTATAATACGAGACGTAATTAGATATATGAACAAAAATCTGGTGTGACTGTTCACAGAGCACACAACTTGTGACATTCAACACTAAAACACTTAAAAAAAAAAATATTCTTTTTTTTTTTTTAATTTATTGGCGCCGTTTCGGCTCAAATTTTTTACTTTCTCTTACCTATGTATATATGTAATATATATATAGAGAGAAAGTATTGGATTCATGTCAAAAATTCGATGTCGAGATTTTGATGGATCTTCACGTTTTGAGGTCCCCTGAATCCAAAAAAGTGGTTTTCGCGATATGGTCTGTCTGTGGGTGTGTGGGTGGGTGTGTGTGTGTGTGGGTGTGTGTGTGTGTGTTCAATTTTAAGCATGAAGGAATTGAGCTATGAGGCTGAAATTTTATATTTAAGTTAAACACCCCCCGGGACCGGAAAAATAAGCTTTAATCAAAATCGGCCAAA
Organism: Euborellia annulipes; assembly: GCA_023213315.1. Taxonomy (NCBI): domain Eukaryota; kingdom Metazoa; phylum Arthropoda; class Insecta; order Dermaptera; family Anisolabididae; genus Euborellia; species Euborellia annulipes. The sequence continues at coordinate 6,535 of JAKCPI010004544.1, read as the reverse complement.
GAGTACTAGTACTTTACTGATGTACTTTTTCAGTTTTTTTCGATTTTCTCAAAATTCGCTCTAACGATTTTGATTAAAATTCAAAAATCAATTATTTTTTAGATGCTCTTTCAAATGTATATTCTCGTTTTGCCCTCAAAATTGTTTGAAGCACACTTTACTCTTGTGCTTCATAGGAAAGATAGGAGAAATGGTTGCCATGGTAACAAAATATAAATATTTTCCTATACTTATAAATTTTACATCTGAATTCAAATATTCCCTACTGCCGGGAACTAAATACATGTCGACACAAAAAATCTGGTGTGACAAGCACAGTACACAACTTTTGATTACCGAAGGTAAGAGAAAGTTGTGTGCTGTGCGCCAGTCACACCAGATTTTTTAAAACCAAATCTTTTATTTGCTCTCAATTCGTTACTTAAAAAATCCAACAATTAATATGATATAGGCTATATTATATATTGATATTATTATTATTATAAAAGTTGTTTTCTCAAAAAAAAAAAAAAAAAAAAAAATCTGGTGTGACTGGCGCACAGCACACAACTTTCTCTTACCTTCGGTAATCGAAAGTTGTGTACTGTGCTTGTCACACCAGATTTTTTGTGTCGACATATATTTAGTTCCCGACAGTACGGAACATTTGAATTCAGATGTAAAATTTATAAGTATGGGAAAATATTTATATTTTGTTACCATGGCAACCATTTCTCCTATCTTCCCTATGAAATACAAGAGTAAAGTGGTCTTCAGAAGATTTCAATCGCAAAATGAGAATATACATTTTAAAGAGCATCTAAAAAATAATTGATTTTTGAATTTAAAAAAAAATCGTTGGAGCAAATTTTGAGAAAATCGAAAAAAACTGAAAAAGTACATCAGTAAAGTACTAGTACTCTTTGGCCGATTTTGATTAAAAGCTTATTTTTTCCGGTCCCGGGGGGTGTTTAAGTTAAATATAGAATTTCAACCTCATAGCTCAATTCCTTCATGCTTAAAATTGAACACACACCCCACACACACACACACACACAGACAGACCATGTCGCGAAAACCACTTTTTTGGATTCAGGGGACCTCAAAACGTGAAGATCCATCAAAATCTCGACATCGAATTTTTGACATGAATCCAATACTTTCTCTCTATATATATATTACATATATTTTTTATTTTTTTTTATTTTATTTTATTTCCAAGAAAAATGGGCTATCCAACAGGAGTAAACTCCCAATTAGTGGATAGCACTACAAATAGGGGAGAGGGGGGGACATTGGGACACGAGGCACATTGGGACAGTCGAATTTTAGCGCTACTAAATGTAAAGTTAGATTGTACTCTTTGACCATTAGTGTGCACTAAGTACCCATTTTATTATAGAAAAATTTTAACAGCGTCAAGCTACGCCATAGCTAGTTACACGTTGCTACATCATATTTGTCCTGCGTTGTAAAAAAATCGGAAATCGTTTGAGGTCGATTATTTTCCATATGAACGTTTGAATTAAGACAGTTGAAATATTAGAGATAAGTGTACTTGTTTATTCTTACTATTTCGGTACATGCAGATGTAATTATTTATTTTAGCTATTTGTATAGCCTCATTTTGTTTATAAACATGATTGAGGTAGATTGGGACATCTAGCGAGAGGCACATGTGGACACTAATAAATAAGAAATTATATATAATATTTAAGATATTATATTGTGTATATTGTGGACAGGGCCGCAGACAGACTTGACGGGCCCCTGGGCTACTTACTAATATAGCCCCCTCCCCCCAAAAAAAAAAAAAAAAAAAAAAAAAAAAAAAACTTATTTTTTGTATTTATGTATTTTTTTTTCTCTTTTTTTAAGTGAATCGTTTATTTCAGAAACCACCTAAGCGACAAAATTTCAAATCATGTGTTTTTGGTGCTACTGAACAATTACTACAACAGCTAAGAGTGAACAGATAAAACTGCGTTGGCTGTTTTAATATATCTACCAATGGTGTATTCAGGGGGGGGGGGGGGCAGGGGGGCCGCCCCCCCAAAGCCTTCTCTAAAACAAAAAAATACCTATTGTTTTCCCTAATGATTTTTTTTTTTTTAATAATTATTTTATTAACTCATAAATTCTAAAATCTAACAAAAAAAACTTATAAATAATTGAAAAAATCTCTAATATTTACGAATTTTGTATTAAAATTATTTTTTATTTCAAGAAAATTTTTTTTTTTATTTGTTTCTTATTTATAATTAGAAACCGGACAAAAAAGCATAAAAAAATGGAAAAAAGTGCTTAAAAAAGCATAAAAAACTTGAATAAAAAGTTGTTAAATAATATAAGTTGAAAAAAAGCATCTAATAAGCAATTTTTACTCATTCCAATGGCGTATACAATTTTTTTTTTAAAGAAACTAAATTTATTCCGCCCCACCCTGCGAAAATTTTTTTTTTGCGGAACCAAATTTTTTCACCCTGCGGAAAAAATTTTTTTACAAGGATATATTTTTTCACACTGCGGGGTTTTTGGAAAATTTGGGGGGGCGCCCCCCCCCCTTATATACGTCCTTGGTGTATGCGTGTGTGAATGGGAAAAAAGTTTTTTAATAAAAAAAAAAAAAAATTATAAATATTCGTAAAATAAGTTCAAATAAGCACGAAAGGGAAAAAAAGCATGAAAACTCAAAAAAAGCAAAAAAAGCATAAAAAATGCAATCTCAATGCACTTAGTTTTTCCTAATTCGTATAGAAATTAAATATCTAATGGTTGCTTATAAAATTCAGCAATAAGCATTTTGCTTAAAATCCTGTCTCTATTTATAATTATTATATTATCTAAAAAAAATTTCTCCACTTTAAGTTTCTTGGAGAAGGGGGGGGGGGGTTCATAAAACTTCCCCCCCCAAGCAGAAATCCTGGCTACGCTACTGATACCTAGGGTAACAAAATTGTTTAAAATAATAAAACTGCATTATTATTTACACTTTAGATTAAAATTAGACATACAATGAAAATGAAAAGGGGGGGGTGTTAGTAAGCCTCCAGAAAGGGGCGATGGGCCAAAAAAGGTTGGGAACCACTGTGTTAGATTGTGCCACCTTTATTCACCAAATTATTTTTTTAGAACAAAAGAAATTGGTTTTGTCCACATCTGCCTCTTCATTGTCCAAATCTACCTCACCCAAGAGGCACATTGGGACAATTTGGATTTTTTGGAAAATTGCAAAAATCTAATTCATCTATTGGTGAATAAGCGCTAAGCCTATGGCAATAGATAGTGCATTGATCAGTGTTAACAACATAACATTATATGATCAATAATATTGAAAGACAAACTATACACAGCTAATTTTATTTGTACTGTCCCAATGTCCCGCCCTCTCCCCCTATATATTTTAACTAATAATAAGAGTAGTTAAGAAATATACCAAATTGAGTCTCATTGCTCTTACAAAAATAAAAAGAAAAAAATATACATAAAGTTTAAATAACAAAAAATAAAAAATAAAAATAGTTCAAAATAATATTGAAGCCATAATTAATTTATATAATTATATAAATATACCGATACATTATTGAGATGTTTAAAACCTCAAGAGAAAAGAACTCTCTTCAATCCCCTCTTACAAACATCCAATGAGCAACAGAAAATGTCCGGAAGACCTTGAAGAGATAACTCATTATATACTATACATATACGATTTAGAGGGGAAAAATACGATGCATTCGTTTTACACTGCCATAAGGTAAAAAGCTCATTATTTCTTGTTGTTCTGCCAGGCACCCGAAAACCCAACCGTTCTAGCGTTGCCGGAGCATCTATATGATTATTTAATATTTTATATAAATAGACAATATCAAAATAAGTTCTCCGTTTTTCAAGAGAAGGAAGAGTCAAAGGAAAATTTGGAAATTTATTATTTATAAAATATAAAAACCTTCTCTGAATTGTCTCGATTCTATTTATATAAACTTGATAATGAGGTGACCAACATACAGATGCAAATTCCAGGCGAGAACGAACAAGAGAACAATATAAGTTAATAAAAGTAGATACGGAGGAAAAACGATGACTGATTCTTAAAACAAAACCCAGCATTTTAAATGCTTTTTTTACAATTATGTCTATATGGACATCAAAGATGAGCTTTGTATCCAACATCACTCCAAGATCCTTAACAGTATTTACTCTGGCGAGTTCGTGATTATTAATACTATATTTAAAAACGATAATATTTCTATTTCTTGTGAATGTAATTTGAGTACATTTATTGATATTCAAAAATAGACCATTATCGTTTGCATAATTACTAAATCTATTTATATCATTTTGAAGTAGATAACAATCATTTTTATTTCTTATAGTTAAATAGATCTTTAAATCATCAGCATACATTAAGATTTTTGCTGCATGAAAACACTGAGTTATATCGTTGATAAATATAATGAATAGTAAAGGACCACATAGGTAAGAGAAAGTAAAAAATCTGCTATTTAATAAGAGAAAATTTTAAATAAAAACATTGACACCAAAACGCACTTCTTTGTTTATGTAAAGTTTCTTTTTTTAATTCATTGGATTCCATATACGTAGATTTAAAACGATAACTTTGTATATATTATTAACGTTATCATGAACCAGGCAGTGGCGTAGCTGGGGGGGGGGGGGGGGGGAGGGCTTTTGTCCGTACCGGGCGAGATCCGACCATGAAAAAAAATCTGGTGTGGCTGGTCGCACAGCACACAACTTTCTCTTACCTTCGGCAATCGAAAGTTTCCAGATTTTGCGTGTCGATATCTTTTCTATGAAGTACAAGAGTAAAGTGGTCTTCAGAAGATTTCAATGACAAAATGAGAGTATACAAAAATTCTCAAAACATTTATTAACACTTGTGAAAAAATTGAGCCAGATGCGAATTTCTGACGATTATCAATCAGGAGACTCTGATTCGACTTCGAGCTAGGCTCAATTTTTTTTTACTTCTTTGGCTTCTGAACCCAAAAGACCATCACAAACTAGGCCAAACAAATAGCTCAGGACAGGCAAACCACCGACCTATTGTTCTAAAGGACTAATTATATGATATTTCACAGAACTATATATAATTTATTATTAAATAGACCGCGAAACTGCCAAAGCTTCTTAACTCCAAACTAATTTATATGAGAAGATTTACAAAGACTGGCTATATGTTTGAGGTTGATATAATTAATAAATAAATTTCAACTTGTAGATAGATAGATCCAAAGGGTCTGTCTGATATGAAATCCCATAATTGAAACTCCCCACTCTCTCTCTCTCTCTCTCTCTCTCAATTAGTTATTCGATGTTGTTTACAATATTCGAATGAAATAAACGGCCCGAGACAGAATTTCTAAAATTGAAGTTAAATCAGACACCGGTTGGTCACAAACCCGAAGTTTAATATCCCCCCGATGTCATTTTCGTTTTGCATTTACCCAACGATTATATAGAAAAGTTCCATCAACTGTGAAGTATCTAGAAGGGGTGGGGGGGAGGGGGATTTAAACAGCAACCAGAGCGATATAAACAGATCCGCCGGAGATTAATGACTGAATATTTAATTGCTCCGTGTTTGTGTTTATTTCATACTCGAGGCTTAATGGAGATAAAACAAACACAGCTCCAATATATGCGCATAACTATTTAATACGACTAGAAAAAAAATCAGTCTAATTATGTTTTTATTTCCCATCTAGCACGCGTGCTTTAAAATTCATTGATTGCGGGGGAAGATAGAAATAATAAATAATATTTATAATACGCTGGTGTTTTTAAACAAAGAATTTAAATAATTAGAATACAAAATTCACAATTACAAATTCCAATTTAACTTGACATGATTTTTTTTTTCTATTTTAATAATTTATTTATTTATTTTTCATAAAAAAACACTCACACTTTTTCCCCACTCACAGGCCATTTGGTATCCAAATGACTCGTAAAATGCCTGTGATCCGAACCCGCGACCTTTGGTATAGAAGGCCAGCACGCTAGCAACTACACCAAGGCCTGAGGACATTTTGTTTATTTTAATTTCAAAGAAGATATTAGGTCTATGTTCAAAGATTGTCATTCACAAAATTTTTGAAGGATGTTTTAGAGAAAATAAAATTCAGAACCCGCGACTAACTTTGACCCCCCCCCTCTTCTTTCTCACATTTAGCAGCTGCTCCCATTGTGGACAAGGGAAAGACGATTTTTTTCCTAATTCTTCTGTTTTAACAAGTTAATTGTAGTGATAATAATACTCAGAGACGTCATTTGGGGGAGGGGGACAAGGGAGCATCCCCCCTCCCCAAGGTTTTGGAAGAACATAATAAATTCTGAGCTTACCCCTACATACACACACTCCCTCTTTAAAAATTCGGTGTGATCGGTCGCACAGCATACAAACTTACCAAAGGTAAGAGAAAGTTGTGTTCTGTGCTTGTCCCACCAGATTTTTTTTGTCGACATATATTCAGTTTACAAGAAAGGGTACGGCACATTCGAATTTTAAGATGTAAAATTGCCCTCGGGGCAT
>JAKCPI010004543.1:0-20696 GCA_023213315.1 Euborellia annulipes | reverse complement strand
CGGTAATCTATCTCGACTAAATTTAGGTCAAATATGTTTATAAAATTTTTAATCACATCAAATTTTAACTAAATTTTATTTATTGCTTTTTCAGATGACTTAGAATATTGGTGGTCTGGTTTTCTCGATCTTCCTTTCATCTCAACTTCCCATCAATCGGTGGTTTATTAAAATTTATTTTGTTTAAAAATGTGTGTTGTCTTCCATCAAGCATGTATTGATGTTGACTAGCTCTTTGAGGATCTGCAGAATATATTAGTCAAGAACTCATTTACCGGAAAACCAACCAATGATTTCAATTGAGTTAATAATCTCTTTGCTTTATTTCATATTTGTTCAATCTTGCTTTGAAGGGAGTAAATTGTTAGGCGTATGTGTGTCGTCTACGCTGTTGAGTGTGGTGGCAATATCAAAACCTCTCGCTCTCTCTCTCCATCCCATCTGGCTGTTTATTCATTTCGAGAGAACCAACAACCGTCACATGGTAGAGATTCACGTGACCTGCATCCCAGGTCCTGGATCTTTCCAGGGCTTTTGATTAAATACACAATAAGGGCCATCAAAAGGCCATCTTGAGACCTGAAGCGCGCCACATACAGCAGCAGCTGCTGCTTTTGCTCTTACTCTTGTTGTTGTTGTTGTTTCTGCATGGAAAAGTTGCAACTTTCCCCTTGAAAATTAACGACGCCAAATGTTTAAATGAAACATGGATAAATAAATTGTGTACCAATTCTATTCATCTACTCACTTACCAGCATACAAATACACATACATCCACTTTTCTTAACATAATAATTAAAATTTAAAGTTTGAAATAGTTGCATATCTAACCTTGAGTCTTTGAATGAAGTGAATTCGTAAGGTATAGTCTACATAACTATTCTTGTTGTAGAACTCCATTTTCGATGTCTTATTATACCAGGATGAAGTATAGACATGGTTGTGGCGATAATTGAACAGGAATGCAGTGGGCAAGACACCCAGCAGAAATAATATTTTTTTACATAATTAATATTTCGATAACACATAGCTCCCATCTTCCGGAAGAAATAATTGTCACAGTATCGATGGATTATTTCGAAATGTTTACACAGAGTTGGGCAAGATACTAAAAAAAGTATCTAAATACAAGTTTGTATATCTAGATACTAGATATCTTAAATAGAAAAGTATCTTGGATACGTATCTTAGATACTTGTATCTGGATACTGCCCAACTCTGTGTAAACATAGTATCTAGCGATTACTGCCGAAGGCGGGCTTTGCGACTAGTTAAAAATAAAAATATTCATTTAATATGAATTTTTTTTTAAATCTATTTGTATTATTTTAATATCAATCTTTCAAAGAAACATCTAAACAAAAACTCAATATAACCAGAAAAATAAATGAATAATTATTCAAACGTATTCGGTCCTTCAATCACTTGTTATTATTATTATTATTATTTTTAATCTCCGTTTCGTTTTAATTTCAAAAAGCTCAGGGGGATCAGGGCGAGGGGGGGGGGGGCTATAGCCAAATGACTGTCTGTCATATTTAATAGGAACAGGCATAAATTAAAAAGCGAAGTTTCCGGTCTTGATGTATTACAGTTCTATTCTTGTCTGTTAAGGCGGATTCGCGGATACTTTTTACACAGCATCCCCCTCCCCCTCTCACGCCCACCCTTCCTTTTTAGCCCTTTATTCTACTCTTCAGGCTTTTCGTTATGATTAATCACTCGTTCTCTCTCCCTCTCTCTCTGTGAATCCCAACTTGTCTTTGACAAGCTTTTTTTTTTATACATTGATACTTTTAGCGTTCGCATTCGCATTTTCTTCTCTTCTTTTCTAATTGACAAGAAGAAAGGGCGAAAAAAAAGAACAAGAAGGATGGGCAGATTCAATGGAAAACAGATTAAAGAATTTTGGAATTATATGCTCAACAGAAATTCGTTTAATTTCTAAATATACGTTAAATGCCTCACATTTCATCTTTTGACTAATTTAGGGATAAAATTAAGAAAGAAAATGGCTGTGTAAAACTCAATCGTTGAAGAGGAAAGCATACATAATTTGGAAGTTTGGAAGCCTCTCTTGTTAAATCAAACTCCTTGATTACAATTATTGTGCCATCTTCAGTTGTATGAGAGTTTTTAAAGAATACGTCTGTCCTTAAGCCAGTCATTTGCAATTGTCTATGTAAATATATTTGAAAATATGATGTGATTGTAGGAAAGCGTATTTCGAAACTCTAATATAACTGAAGATGGCACAATAAAATTGGCCGAAACATTTTGTATTCAAGGAGTTTGATTTAACAATAGAGGCTTCCTACCTGACTGCTTTTCTTCTTTATTTCAGCCGTTTAATTTAGGGGTTTCTATATCGCAAAGAAGTCGGTTGTCTTTTCGGTAATTATTAAAGTGTTGATAAGGATTTTTTTACTTTCTCTTACCTCTCTGTATATGTTAATATATATATATATAGAGAGAAGTATTGGATTCATGTCAAAAATTCGATGTCGAGATTTTGATGGATGTACACGTTTTGAGGTCCCCTGAATCCAAAAAAGTGGTTTTCGCGACATGGTTTGTCTACGTTTTCGTGTGGTTTGTCTGTCAGTCTGTCTGTCTGTGTCCAATTGTAAGCCTTAAGGAAATGAGCTAGGAGGCTGAAATTTTATATTTAAATTTTGTACCCCCCCTGGACCGTGAAAATAAGCTTTTAACAAAATCGGCCAAAAAGTACTAGTACTTTCTGATGTACTTTTTCAGTTTTTTTTCGATTTTCTCAAAATTCGCTGCAACGATTTTAATTAAAATTCAAAATTCAATTATTTTTTAGATTCTCTTTCAAATGTATATTCTCATTTTGCCCTCAAAATTGTTTGAAACCCACTTTACTCTTGTACTTCATAGGAAAGATAGGAGAAATGGTTGTCATGTTAACAAAATATAAATATTTTCTCATATAAATTTTACATCTTGAATTCTACACATGTATATCGGTGGAAACTAAATATATGTCGACACAAAAAATCTGAGTGTGACAAGCACAGAACACAACTTTCGATTACTGATGCTAAGAGAAAGTTGTGTGCTGTGCGACCAGGCATACCAAATTTTTTTATGCAAACGAAATCTACTTTTAAGTCAACACTTCCGACAGCTAGGGATTTTTGTTGCCTAAGCTGAAGGCTCTACTCTCGAGTACTTGTGAAATTCTCTGTGCTCTCTAGATTTATATCGCTCTCATTAAAATCCAAGAAATAAACAATTACATATTTTTATGAAAAATGTTGGTAACTTAGATCCATATATTGTAAAATAATATTGTTTTTCCATGATAAGGCTACTTGTTTGTGCAAAGTATAAATCTTTAAATAATTGGTCCTTATTCTCCGATTTAAAAATTTTCCATTCTCTTATAAAAACCCGTTGATATCTAATCAAAATTAATTGGACTCTTTATTTCGTATTTCACTTCTTGGAAAAAAAAGAAAGTGAGTGGAAAGGGATGAAGAGAAAAAAAAACGAAGACGGCGACGTGATGATAAAATATGAAGTTGCATTATTCTTACCCCCGCTATACTTGCCTTCTTTTTTTTTTTTTGGTGTGAAATATGAACAGCGCGTGAAATTAACGCTTGGGAAACAAATGAATGTTTCCGCCGGGATGATTCGGTAAGAGTTTAATACGGAAGTGTAAGTAAGTTCAAGGGCGGTGATTGATCAGCTCTGTGGCCAATATACCCTTCGACTGGCTTTTCGCCCTTCTTTTAAGGGACCACTTGTCCTTAACCAGGCAAGTAAAAAAAAAAAAACACGTTATTCTCGGATAATCAATTTGAGATTCATTAATTTTCGGTTAGATCAGTTGTCTGTGTTTGTGCGTATCTGTGTGGAAGATTGAGGGAAAATAAATCTAAGACCAAGAAAAAAAAAAAAGGTGAAATTATAAATTATCTGCTAGACTCGAGACTCTTGTTCCAAAATTGAGGTGCCATTGGTTCAGTTCTTATTCATACTAATAAAAATGTATTTAAATAATTCTATTAATCTAAAAATTTTTTTTCTGTTCTAATGCTGGAATTCGTTTTAGCACCGAAAAAACACTTAAATTTCCATTTTTTTGCTTTTAAAGTTTGCTTTTGTTTGATACGAAACATCCCATACAAACATAAAAGAATAATCAAAAAAATATTCATTTTTAAACTTGATTTCTTGTTATTTAACATTTATATGCTATTATTTATCACAAATCTTAAATTAAAAATCTGGCGTGGCTGGTCGCACAGCACACAACTTTCTCTTCCCCTTCGGCAAGAGAATGTTGTGTACTGTGCTTGTCACACCAGATTTTTTGGGTCGAGATATATTTAGTTGCTCTTAGCACTTAAGTTCCAAACTTGACCACGCAATTCATGGCGCTGAGCTACGAATGCTTCCACATCAGTAAAGTGTACTTAAAATTTTACTTATATACTTTTTAAAGAGCATCTAAAAAATAGTTCATTTATGAATTTTAAACAAATCGCTGCAGCGACCTTTGTTGTTCAGGGATCCACATCTTGTGGATACGTGGATGGCGACCACGAGCTACCCGAGCTGGGACTGGCAGTTCTTTTCTTTACATGTCAGTCCCTACCTTCTATATTTTCAACAGGCGTCAGATAGTGCGACGGGCCGGCCTGTTCTATTTCTTTCGATCGCAAAAAACCCATTCCGCCGATCCCGCACCACGGGAATAATAACGGCAAAGAAAGAAGAAGAGGCTGCAGCGAATTTTGAGAAAATCGAAAAGATCTGAAAAAGTACATCAGTAAAGTACTAGTACTTTTTGACCAATTTTGTTCAAAAGCTTATTTTCACTCCTTGGGAGGGTGTTTAACTTAAATATAAAATTTCAACCTCGTAGCTCTTTTAGTTCCTGAGATATTTTGTTCACAGACACACAGACAGACGATGTCGCGAAAACCACTTTTTTGGTTTCAGGGGACCTCAAAACGTGTATATCCATCAAAATCTCGACATCGAATTTTTGACATGAACCCAATACTTTCTCTCTCTATATATTAAGATATATAGAGGTAAGAGAAAGTAAAAAGACTCTGATGTTCAGCAAAAACTATCCTAATCGTAATTTAAAATAAAATTATTTTAAAAAATATAAAATTCAATGAGTTTTCTCAAAAATTGCTCTAGTTTCTACATAAGCAAACTTTGATCAAAAAAATTATTTTTCCCTTTATTTTTAGCGTAGGAGAAACTCAAATTTCATATGCAGAAGCCAGACCCCAAAATCATGTCCACCGGTGTTATCAGAGCTGTCTCCTCGTTATTGTTAGAAAAGGAAATAAATTTTGCATATTCGGTCCTAGTAACTGTCCGTTTCTAATGTTCTACGGAACATGCCAAGACAGCCTGTTTCGTAATCAGGTATTGAGGAGGGGGGAGGCTTCAATTTAATTTCAACCCCATTAAATAGCACTAGGCCCCTCCATATATCACATGTTAGGGAGGTTTCACACATGCTGGCCTCACTGATGTTGTTTATCGTGACCCATCAGCCTGGACAGACCGCCCTTTTGCAACCCTTTAATTCCTCTCCCTCTGAGTGCATGGATTGTCGATACATGTTTCTACAACTACAACAACAATCTCTGAGGAATTTCTCTAAATGTAAAATACACTGCCGTATAATTACGTTACTTATTGAATAGTTTTAGTTAATTGTTAATTAATTAACTAGAGGGGAGAAAGAATGTTGTAAATGTTTTCTCCCCTTTGGCTACGTCCCAATTTAAGAATATTTCAGCTCTTTTTATTCCTTCCTTTTCATATTTATATTTTCTTCCAAAAAAGAATTAAATTAAAAAAAAAAGGGAAAAATACATTTATAGTAGATTTAGGACCAGGGCTCTAGGCAGGGGGAGATATGAGGGTCCAAACCCCCCACCCCCACCTCCGGAACCCCGAAAAATTAACAAAAAAATATAGAGAGAGAAACATGGAGTAAAATTTTAAATACCCTCGGGTCTTGGTATATGGTTAGCGTGCTGGCCCCTTGGGTACCAAGGGTCGTGGGTTCGCATCCCGTCTCTTGAGACAATTTATTTGGTAGCCAATCCATTTGAAATAGATAGAGACTAGGTCTAGATGGCCTTCGATGCCGAAAAAGACCTTAATTGAAAATAAAAATTCTATTAGAAATTATAAAAAAATTTATATTCTTTATATTTGGAAAAGGGGAGGGGATTACATCTAGCATCCACTGCCCCCATCCCCGCGCCCCCGAAGAAATTTTCTGGCTAGGGTTCTGTTTAGGACTCAAAAATTAAATAAAAACTCTTTAGTGATTAATTTTCTTTATTTGATTTTAAACCAGATCCCCCGGACCCGATTGGATTTTTTTGGTGGGCCCTCTATATATGAATTTACATATTTTTAAGTTTTTGTTCTGTAAATTCTTCTAGTTTGAAAATCCAATTTCCTTGCTTCTTCACTTTCAAACGACAAAATCGCTAAACTATTTAATCTATCCTAAGTCATTGTCGATCTCAAATAGTTTTTTAATAGTTTTAGCCTAGAAAATGATCTCTCTTCAGAAGCAACGCTCACTGGAATTGTTAAATATATTCTGAGAGCAAAAAACAAGTTTGGAAATGCCGTTGCTCTGTCATTTTCCGATAAAAATTTGAATATTTTAATTGGATTTTCGAAAAATTCTGATTTTTTTGTTAATTTTGATGGTGATGCGAGGCCCCTTCAAATGCGTGGCCTGATTGGGCCCAATCGCCTTAAATCCAGGCCTGTGAGTTGTCAAGTAACTGGCCAAACCCTTAATAAGGATGGACCTTAGCTAATCTCTACACTTTAGAGATAAATTAAATTTTTACACAAAAGAACTTGACACAATTGATAAAAGATTTAATCATAGGGACAGCGGATGTTAAACTTGTTATTTGAACTTTAACCTTTGATATTTTGGAACAGGATCGACAATAAATAAATAATGTGTTGCTTTCCTAAAACTAAATTAGATAATATCATAAAACCTGATGGTCCTTTACCTTCAACTCCCCCACATTCTCTTTTGGTTATCGTCTTATTAGGCATTAATAGAAGTTATTTATTTAGAATTTCCCCGACGAATGTCGTCGCCTCTCCCTTTCTCTTAGTTACTCTTACTCTAAGTTGCAAGTTCAATAAAGTCTTCAACAACAAACTTGTTCAAGTCATCGGCAGGAGCAATTGATTGTTTTGTAGTTGTTAGATTGCTTAGAGTTCAGACCAACAGAGTTCAACCATTTATAATCACAGACAGAGAAAATTAAACCAAATGAAATTTTAGTTTCGTTTTTCTATTGCTGATTATTAAAAAACTTATCCTACCATTTGTTCTATAACTTTTTTTTTCCTCAACAACATTTTGTTCCATCAGTGGCGGCGTCAGCTTATTAATTTTAACAATTTATTGCCAACTCGTTATCTAAATTATCCTTAAAATTTTATTTAAAAAAAACTAAGATTAACATTATCATTTATTTGCTTTAGTTTAGATCTAATATAAAAATGTTAACTATTTGTTTCTTGGTGGCTGGATATTAAGATGTGTATTATGGGCAGTCAAGGCGAAAAATAAAATAAAAGTCTATTTTTTGTCGTCGTTTCGGGGGCCGATTGCACTTCTTCATCAGTCAAACAATTTTATTGTAATAGATTAAAATTTACTCAAAAGTAAGATCATTTTTGTATGTATCTTACTATTTTAATTTTGTTAACTCTTATTACTTGTGTAGATGTGTAGTTCAGCGCCATCTTTGAATCGCGTGGTCAAGTTTGGAACTTAGGTGCTAAGGGCAACTAAATATCTCGACATAAAAAATCTGGTGTGATCAGCACGGTCCACAACTTTCTCTTACCGAAGGGTAAAAGACCACTCACATCAGATTTTTACTTTTTACTTTTCTCTTACCTCTATATATGCTAATATATAGAGAGAGAAAGTATTGGATTCATGTCAAAAATTCGATGTCGAGATTTTGATGGATATGCACGTTTTGAAGTCCCCTGAGTCTGTCTGTCTGTGTGTGCCTGTGTGTGTTCAATTTTAAGCATGAAGGAATTTAGCCAGGAGGGGGGCAAAAATATTATTTTGGAGGGGGAAAAAATTTAAATTTCCCCCCCCCTCCTTAAAATTTTCTATAGAAAATTCATATCATTTTACCTTTTTTTTAAAAAAATCTTTCTTAAATGGCCGCCCCCTGATATCCGCCCCCGGGGGCCCACGCACCCACCGCCCCCTCTAGATCCGGCCCTGAATTTAGCTAAGAGGTTGAAATGTTGTATTTAAGTTAAACAACCCCCGGGACCGAGAAAATAAGCTTTTAAACAAAATCGGCCAAAGAGTACTAGTACTTTACTGATGTACTTTTTCAGTTTTTTTCGATTTTCTCAAAATTCGCCCTAACGATTTTGATTAAAATTCAAAAATCAATTATTTTTTAGATGCTCTATCAAATGTATATTCTCATTTTGTCATTGAAATCTTCTGAAGACTACTTTACTCTTGTTCTTCCTCAGCAAAGATAGGAGAAATGGTAACAAAAATATAAATATTTTCCCATGTTTATAAATTTGACATCTTGAATTCTAATATATTGACGGAAAGTAAATATATGTCGACACGAAAAATCTGGTGTAACAAGCACTGAACATTTCGATTACCGAAGGTAAGAGCAAGTTGTGTGCTGTGCGACAGTTACTTCATTCTCTTTTTCAGTCCTATTAGACGAAACCACCACCACTTCCTTTATTTCCTGGCTTTCAACAAGTTTTTTTACGAGTTCAAACTCTAAAGAATGAATTAGAGCACTATTACTCGACTCGTGTCTTCCCATCCTAACTGTTTGCTGGACCTCAGGATCCCTTTGAATATCGGCCTCCAGCTGTTGCAGAGTCTCGTCAGGGCGTTGGCGACCCGACTTCAACTGCAGATGATAAACCTGTTTCAAATGTTCATCCCCAAAGCGGAGTTCCAACGATCGGACGATTGCGTCGAAACTTTCCTGCTTATCTTTAGGCAAGGTCTGCAACTGCTCGAGCGCAGGTCCTCTCAATGAGACAACAAGAGCAGTAACTCTCTCATTCTCGGTCCAACAATTATTCTTAGCCAGGGATTCAAATTGCCTAAAATATGTTGACCATGCAGAGCTTCCATCGAAGATGGGAGTTTTCAATGACAAAGCATTCCTATGGCCGTTTACCACCTTTGTCCTGTTCAAGTCTTCCATCTTATCTTCTAGCGCCGAAAATTGCTCTTTCAAGTCTTTAATAGAATTGCTGGTTCCTGAATTCAATTCCTCCAATTCCTTCTCAATACTCGTGAATCTATTACCAATTGTTTCCAACTTTCTATCCAGCCTGTTAGAAATCTCATCTTGGCCCATTTTCATATCTCTCAAAAGTTCAAATATCTCATCCATTTTTGACATGTTCCTCGTAATCATCCGCACTTCTGACACCAAATGTTACATATATGGCCTCGCAAATTACAAAACAGAAAGAACAAGATCTTTATTCACAAAAAAACAAAACACAACTCAATTTACAAACATATACATTTTTGCTTGCACTCCATGGTAACGAGGTTGCCATATCGATATAGTCACCAGCACTGTGCCTCGTAACAATATTTTTTAAAAATCTGGTGTGACTGTCCCACCAGATTTTTGTGTCGACATACATATATATAGTTTCCGTCTATATATTAGAAGATTAAATGAAATTTATAAGCAGGGCTCGGGCCCTCGGGCTTGGTCTAAAGACTAGAGTGCTGGCCTTCTAAACCAAGGGTCAGGGGTTCGGACCCCAGGCAGTCCGATGATTTTATTTAAGCCATTTGGATTCCAAATGGCTTAAATAAGAATGCCTGAACCCCCCAATAGATATAGACCCTATATATTTAATAACGTTTATCGTAAAAGTCTTATATGGCCTAAGTTGCCGAAGCGACTGTGTGCATGTGTTGTGAGTGTGAATGAGAAAAAGTGTGAGTGTTTTTTTTATTTAAAAAAAAAAAAAAAATTCTAATAAAACCTCAAATTATGCATTTAAAAAAGGCCAAAATATGCATCAAAAATATTCTGTGTGTGTATGTGTTCAATTTTAAGCATGAAGGAATTGAGCTAAGAAGATGAAATTTTATATTTAAGTTAGGTACCCCCTAGGGCGTGAAAATAAGCTTTTAAACAAAATCGGCCAAAAACTACTAGTACTTTACTGATGTTAATTTTTCAGTTTTTTTAATTTTCTCAAAATTCGCTTCAACGATTTTGATTAAAATTCAAAAATCAATTATTTTTTAGATGATATTTAAAATGTATTCTCATTTTGCTTTTGAAATCTTATGAAGACCACTTAACTCTTGTACTCCATAGGAAAGATAGAAGTCAGGGTATGAAAATATAAATAGATATTTTCCCATACTTATAAATTTCATTACATCTTCTAATATATCGACGGAAACTATATATACGTATGTCGACACAAAAAATCTGGTGTGACAAGTACAGTACAGTACCTTTGGTAAGAGAAAGTTGTCTGCTGTGCGACAGTCACACCAGATTTTTTAAAATATTTTATTTTAGAACTTTTCGGATTTTCGGCCATTTTTTTTTCGGCGAGATTTTTTTCGTCGAGTTTGTTTTCGGCGAGATTTTGCTTTCGGCTAGAAAATTTTCCGTGCGTTTTTTTTCGGCGAGTTTTTTTTCGTCGACTTTTTTTCGGCATAAATTATATTAAATTATATTTACTGGCACTACATTTAAAATATATTTTCCTGAAATCAATTATAATAAAAATAAAAATTTTCCAGCAATTTTTTGTTTTTCGGACCATTTGGCGCCCCTTTGTGAGTGGCGCCCGGGGCATCATGACCCCCCCTTGCCCCCCCTCGCTACGCCACTGAGTATAAGTATAGAATATTTAAAATAACCTACTCTTTGAAAGACATCATTCTGTCTTTTGTTCTCTTCTAAGGTACTATACGAGAGTGTTCCTTTCTCATTTAAGTGATCCTCTTAAAAGGAAAAGAGCCTTAAAGAGCATTTCACTTAGATAAAAGAGCATAGTACTATTGAAGGAACTACTTTTAGCCGAACAACATTTTGATTATAACAATTTCCAATGATCCTTAGACTTTAAAATTTAATTACGCAATTCTCCTGAAATAACTTTAAACATTTATGTTATTTATAGTTAACAATATCCTCCTTTTTACTATTTAATGATCAAAAAACATTATTACAATATTTTAATTTGTATACTGTGTCTCAAATTGTTTTGTCTTAAAGAGGTTTTATATTATAAAAACTAAATGTTACTTAATAAAAATAGACTTAAAAAAAAATATGTGATGATTTTGGTTTTTAAATATTAATTTTTTTTGGATTTAATATAAGCCCTATTGATTGAATTTATTTTGAGAAGTATATAATGGCTTATTTAGGTGGGATCGAAAGGGTGCGCGCCTTAAAAATAACATCCATCTTCGCGAAATAATAAATTAAGGACACCCCTAGTTGAGCTTTCCCTCCCCCTAGCCGGACGCAGTATATTCTTATTATAGCTTTCGGAACATGTGCTCTTCCAGGACCCTATTTTAAAAAAATAATTGGAAAAATAATAATAATTAATATTTTTTTTAAAGGGGTTGGAGAAATATTTTTTTTAATTATCTTCTCCTCATAAATGGTTTCTGTATTTATTCTAAGGCGTTTTCTTGTGATAATTCTTATTTTGAAATTAATCAGACCTTCTCTTTTCCTTTTGGCCCTTTCGTGCAATTGCTCTTGCCCTTCAACGCTTTCTTATCTCTTGGCTTCAGTTGGGCTGAGGGGCGGTTTACATCCGGTGGAGCTACAAGTTGCTAAGATTCACTTTAATTTAATTAAAATAATATTTTCTAGAGGTCTATTTAATGCTGAATAATAATATTATGATTTACAAAAACAAATTTGTGATGTGTACATCTTTTTGTTTTAGAAGTTAAAACATTTTTTTATAAAATAGGGGGAGGGGAGGCGTTATACGATTAAGATTTTTAAGGGAGGCGAGGTAAAGTTTGGAAACCACTGGCTTAGGCTGTTTGGTTATTAATAACTTCAAATCCATGTTCTAACAATTTTATTTTATAGGCTCTGTCAAAGCTTTAGGCATAAGATGAAGTTTTGAGAATTAAATTTCGAATAATATGCATATTTTGATTTATATAGGTTCTATCTTCTAAAAACTAATTGTTGATATATTCTTCACTTTGCTAATCACCACAAGTGAAACATGAGCTTTGCAATTTGGTTCTAATCGAAAAGACAATTTACAATACAGGCACAGCTTACGATACACCTGCTGTTAATTACATAAATAAGAACGGAACAACCATTTATCGATAAATGAACATGTTCTCTATCTTCTAAATTTAATCAAAGTAAAAAACAGCATCTTTACGATAACACAGACATTTTTACCAGGGGGAGGGGGGTTCGGAATTCTGACAGAGTTAATTCTCGCTTCCAAAAGAATAGCTTTTAAAGAATATAAAATATTTTTTATAGGCCTATTGATTAATTATTTGGAATTTTTCAAAGTTTTTAAAATGTTTTAAAAATGTTCTCTCTACGTATATATTTCTCTTTATTTAAAATTTTCCAAGGGCGGGAGACCTTCATATCTTCCTTTGATAGTGTAGGCATATGGAAAAAAATTGTTTTTATAGATAAGGCTGAACGCCAAATGAGCAACCTGCTGGGCTGGGCTGCACACCAATTGAGCAAAACGGACAAAACGTTATGTCCAAGAGCAAAACGTTTTGCTCAATGCCAACGCATACGGATTAGGCAAAATGTTTTGCCATTGGACAAAATGTTTCCCATTGAGCATTTTTGCCTAACTGGTGTGCGTTGGCATTGGACAAAATGTTCGGCCATTGAACAACGTTAGCCTAAAGTTGTCACTAATCAAACTAGGAGATGATAATCAGGGCAATTTATTTAGAGAAATTCCTCCCGCTACTAGTCAACGTTTCGGAGCAAAAAAGGCTTCTTCTTCAGGATCTTATAATAAACAAAAGTAAACATCGATAAATGAAGATGTTCTCTATTTTTTAAATTTAATCAAAGAAAAACTTTTCGATAACAGAGAAATTTTTTACAGGGGGGGGGGGGGGGTGGAGGGGGTTCGGGGTTCCCTTTAAAAATTATAATTGTATCATATAATATAATTCATATGTTTACTTTTGTTAATTATAAGGTCCTGAAGGAGAAACCGTTTTTGCTTCGAAACGTTGACTAGGAGCGGGAGGAGTTTCTCTAAATAAATTGGCCTGATTATCATCTTCAAGTTTGATTATTGACAACGTTCTCTATAATATTGTTCATCAGTCTGTTCCCCACCTTCATCTGTAATTTGTAATTATTAAATTTTTTTTTTGACATCTCTCGTTAGAATCAAATCCCTCAAGTCGCTATCTAAATTATCGATTCAGAAATTACAAATGTATAATAAGTCTTTTTTTTCCCTAATTCATTCCATAATTATACTTTAGAGCCTTTTAGAAGGGTTGAAAAAGATCTCCATTAACTCCCTTTGACTTTAGAATAAAACTAATTACATATTCGTAATCAATGAGGTCAATTACTGCTTAATGTTAAACATTAAGAAAACCTTCCAAATTCAAATTAAACATCAAACGAAATCTCTTAACATTTTTATTACAATAATATTGTAGTATTTTATATAAGATTCGCCTTTCAAAAAATCTGGTGTGACTGGCGCACAGCACACAACTTTCTCTTACCTTCGGTAATCGAAAGTTGTGTACTGTGCTTGTCACACCAGATTTTTTGTGTCGACATGTATTTAGGTCCCGGCAGTAGGGAATATTTGAATTCAGATGTAAAATTTATAAGTATGGGAAAATATTTATATTTTGTTACCATGGCAACCATTTCTCCTATCTTTCCTATGAAGCACAAGAGTAAAGTGTGCTTCAAACAATTTTGAGGGCAAAACGAGAATATACATTTGAAAGAGCATCTAAAAAATAATTGATTTTTG
Organism: Euborellia annulipes; assembly: GCA_023213315.1. NCBI lineage: Eukaryota > Metazoa > Arthropoda > Insecta > Dermaptera > Anisolabididae > Euborellia > Euborellia annulipes. The sequence goes on along the minus strand of JAKCPI010004543.1, from coordinate 6,596 downwards.
AATTTTAATCAAAATCGTTAGAGCGAATTTTGAGAAAATCGAAAAAAACTGAAAAAGTACATCAGTAAAGTACTAGTACTCTTTGGCCGATTTTGATTAAAAGCTTATTTTTCCGGTCCCGGGGGTGTTTAACTTAAATATAAAATTTCAGCCTCATAGCTCAATTCCTTCATGCTTAAAATTGAACACACACACACACACACACGACACACAGACAGACCATGTCGCGAAAACCACTTTTTTGGATTCAGGGGACCTCAAAACGTGAAGATCCATCAAAATCTCGACATCGAATTTTTGACATGAATCCAATACTTTCTCTCTCTATATATATACATATATACATAGGTAAGAGAAAGTAAAAATTATTTTAATCAAGAGATAAATTATTTGAAATTTTTAGAAACTGATGAACTTAAATGAATTGGGATTTGAACTAATTTAATAAATAATAATTTGATTTATTTTTGCTAGTGGAATTCAGAGTCAATTCAGAATTCACAAATAAAAAATTTAATATTAGCATTATTCGTTTTTATTCTATTTTTAGGCTTATATTTTATATAGGCTGAAGCCAAGGGCGGATACAAGGGGGGGGGGGTAAAAGGGTAATTACCTCCCCCCCGAGATTTAAAAAAAATACTTTTTTCCACAAAAAAATTTATTTTTAATGTAAAATTTTAAATATTAATACTTAAAAATTTGATTTGTATTTATATTCTGGCAAACAAGTACAGAATGCGCCTTTAAATTACCGAAATTAAGAAAAAATTGTGTGCTGTGCGACGAGTCACACCAGATTACCCTCCCTGAGAAACACCTCTGGATCCGCTCTTGACTGAAGCTAAAATTATTATTAGTCCATGAATTTTCATTCTATTCAGTTCAAAGGGGGGGGGGGGGAAGTTGCCAATAATACTAGTATATAGATAGAATAAATACTAAATAAATAAATATCTTCTAATGAGTAGGTTGTGTTAAATTGCAAATGAAATCTAAATCTCATATGCTGATTTTTCCAATTTCAATATAAATAGATTCTAATTGTGAATAGTAAATGCAAGCTAACAAGCATCTCTTCAACTATAATTGAGTGAATGAGTCAAACAGGTAGCAAGTAGCAGTGCGCTTTACCTTTATTCACTTTTTGATTCGACAAATCACAATTATACACTTTTCAAATGAAAAAAACAAGTTATATAACAAATTTATGAAAATAAACTTTATCTTCATAGCCTATATTAAATAAGAAATTCAAATTTGTTTTCTAAAATTTAGTAGTTCACTTTGCATCTAAAAATAAAATAAAAAAAAACTACATAAAAATTGAATTGATAAGCATATTACAGTGGAATCTCGCTTAACGAGAATCATACTCATAAAGCGAAACACTCGTTATGCGAAACAATAACATTATCCCAATAAAGCTGCCCCTCATACCCGCACATCCAGGACTTCCCCTCTCCTCGCGACTCGTTATGCGAAACTTCGCTCGCTTAGCAAATCATTCTTTTACAATTTGTTTTCCTCATTATGCGAATTACTCTTTATTAGAGGTGCTCGCTAAGCGAGTAGAGAAAAGCAAAACTTATTCTTATTTCTTCCACCATGGGCGTACCCAGCGAGGGGCAGGGGGCATCTGCCCCCCCCCCCCCCTTAGAAGCAAGGAAAAAAAATTAAATGCTTATAAAGTGATGAAATGAAACAAAATTAGGTAGGGCGATAGCCACGGGGACTCGTTAGGACTCGAGGGTTTTTGTGCCTTTAATTCGAAGGCTTTTATGAAAATTATATGAAAAAGCTATGTCACAATCTGGACAGCCATGATCTGCCCCCTCTAGATTTGATCCTGGGTACGCCCTTGTCTTCCTTTAATTCGAAGGCTTTTATGAAAATTATAGAAAAAGCTATGTCACAATCTGGACAGCCATGATCTGCCCCCTCTAGATTTGATCCTGGGTACGCCCTTGTCTTCCACCCCACTTAATTTTCTGAAATTAATTTCCCTCGCTGGGACTCATGACAAATTTTATTTTTAATGATAACACCGTATAACAAAAAAAGTAAGATTTTCATAATATTAAAAAATTCTAGGTCTGTGATAATCTTACTTTTTTTTTTATTACTAGATGTAATAATGATTTTGTCGATTATTTGATTGAAAACAAGCCTTGTATATATTTTTGCAATTAGAATATTATAATTACTCAGAAATATTATCAATTATCTTAAATTTTATTGATTTTTTTGGGACCTGAACCTATGGCGCTTTCTATCTTCTTTTTTTTTGTTTATTTTTCGGCATCTAGGCTTAAGGCCACTTAGATCCCGCCCCTATTTATGGCAAATTATTTGCAGTCAATTCAAATGAAATCAATTTTTCTAGCTTGTAACCAGAAGCGAATCCATAACCCCTAGTGAGTGGCCTACCAGTGCTACGGCCCAAGGGCATTCATTCTCAATCTTTGGATATCTGTAGAATTCGACAATTAGCACTATGTAATAAAGGCTGCCTTTGTGATTTGTTTACATCGGTTGATTGTTCACATTCGGTATTCTGTTGTTGACAATGAGCCAAGTGTCAGAATGTCCTGATTGTGTTCCTTGTGATCTCATATTTCATAGATAAGTTATTGCCTCCTAGTGTTATCAAGGGTTGAATATTAATTTTCGCATTTCATTTTGACTCCGATTATGGGATTTGGTTGGCTTAGGTCTTTGAGGGTGAATGAATTTTTCTTCGAGCATAAATAATTTTTAATTAATTAGTTAAATAAAATAAAAAGGATGTTTTACTCCAACTTCCTAATATAATATGAATAAAAAGCTTTTGTGGTGATTGAATATCGTTCATGTATTTCAATTTCTAATTAAATAAAACAAATCGCTTCTTCTTGTTCTTATAGATATATATAATTATTAATAGGAAAATATACTGGGTTTTATAATTGTTATCCACGTATATGGCTAAAATAAAATTAATTTGAACATTTTCCTTCATCGTTAGACAAGTTATTCGCCTATACAACGCCTTTGAAGTTCCTTTATATATTTTGTCTGCATTTCAATTTTGGAGAATAAACTGAACAAAGGAACATGATAAAACTTGCAATATAATAATTCTTAATACATAGTTTGGTAGAATATATCCCCACTACCGCTTTTATATTTTTTTTTGTTAATGATCAATGGTTAACTCGTAATAAAGGAGCTTCTCTAGATTATCAAGGGGAGAGGGTTAGGCTATATTAAAACTCATTATTTACTTTCATATTTTTTGATTTATTTCAACATTTATTTAATAAATCACTTTTATATTATTTCGTGATTTTTACTTATTTATTTCAAAAACACCTCATTAAGCTGTCATCTTTTCGCACTTGTTAAATTTTTTATTTTTTTTTATTTATTTATTTTACAAAAAAATGAGATGTTCTGGAACAATGTTCCCTGGAACATATTTCCTACATTACGAGGTTACATACATATTTATAGGATACATAAAAGTTCATACAGATGTCCAATCTCCTCCCCGTCCATAATTCAATCACATTCAGGAAACAATCAGCATAATCGCTCCGACAAAAAAGAAAAATGACTAGATGACTATCACAGTTAAGATTGCAAGATAAAATGACTAGACATAGATTATCACAGTAGAATAGGCAAAAATAAAAATGACTAGACATAAAATTTATCACAGTGGTATTAGCAAAAGGAAAAAATGACTAGCCATAAAATTTATCACAGTAGAATTGATAAAAAGTAAAATGACTATACAAAAATTTATCAAAGTTTATTTGACAGAGGACAAAAATGACTAGACTATACTTTATCACAGTTAAGTTGTCAAAGAGTAAGTTAAATAAATAAAATATGACTAGACATCATCACAGTTGTTCTGACAGAGCAATCAAGACAGTTCATTCATAGAGCAGGAGCCGGAACAATCCCTTCTTGAACTCTGCAAGGGTGCGACACGTTCTGACATCCACCGGAAGAGTGTTCCATAAATAGCATGTCGATATTTTAAAAGATCTTGCACACATCTCAGTCTTGTGACGAGGGATATATAAATCATCAGCTCGCGATCTGGTGCTTCTCTCCCGAATTGCAGACTTGTACGTGAAAAGAGAGCGCAGGTAAGATGGACAATCCGTACTAAGAGTTTTATACAGGAGACATCCGAGAAAGTACTTTCGGCGATTAGAAATTGAGAGCCAATTTTAAGTCCCTGAGATACGGAGTAATGCGCTCTTCCCTCCTAACATCCCTTACAAATCTAACACATGAGTTTAGGGCTCTTTGAAGTTTTAGGTTCAGCTCCATTGATAGACCATTGTACACCACACAACCATAGTCAAAATATGGAAATATCAGCGTCTTGACCAACTGTTCCCTGAGAGAATGATTGAAAAGACCCCTATTCATCTTCAGTAGATAGAGGGTTTTATTCACCTTCCTTAGAATATGATGGGTATTATCGTTCCAGTTGAGAGATTTATCAACAATAACCCCCAGACTAGTGATAGCGCTTGAGAAAGGAATCACAGATGTATCCACATAGACATTGGGCAAAGAGTCCAAACCAGTCAGCAACCTCCCATTCGCCAACAGCATCACCCTAGTCTTAGCAGCGTTCAAGGATAGGCAGTTCAACTCCGACCACCTACATATTGCCTCTATGTCAGCATTAATCTTTGATGTTGCCAAGTCGAGTTCAGAAGATGGACAATCAAGATATATATGCAGGTCGTCGGCATAGAGAATGTATTTACTATGTGAAATATATGATGATATATCGTTGACATATAATGAGAACAGAAGAGGCCCATATAGATCCCTGTGGAACTCCACAGGTAACTGGCAGAAAGTCAGATAGATTGTTGCGAGAATCAACTACAGCTTGCAGCCTATCCTTCAAGTAAGACTCGAACCATAGCAGGGAAGCTCTTGAGAAACCAAGGCCTCTCAGCTTAGAAAGCAACAGAGCGTGATTCACTGAGTCGAACGCTTTGGAGAAATCAAACTGGACGAGTATGGTGACCCTTCTCTGATCAAAGGATGTTCTAATGTCATTGGTTAGCTTAAGAAGAGCTGTCTGAGTGCTATGGCCTCTGCGAAATCCAGTCTGCAACGGATCAAATAAATTGTTGGCATGCAAATAGTCAGTCATCTGGTTAAAAATAATTCTTTCCAGAGGTTTCGAGAGAGCACAAAGAATAGAGATTGGTCTAAAGTCGTTAAGATCTCTAGGATTACTCTTCTTCAGTAGGGGACGTATGATTGACATTTTCCAGAGAGAGGGAAAAGTTGAGTAAGTCAGTGAGTGATTATATATGTCCAAAAGACAGGGGACGACAACGGGTAAAGATGTTTTAATTATCCTTATCGAAATATCATCAATTCCCCTGGCAAGGGAACTAGTTCCAGATATACCTTCCATCAACGTATCCAGAGTGATATGTTTAAAGTAAAAATCACCATCAGAAAATCTATATGCTCCAGAATCGGGAAGCACAAAGCTCATCACCTCAGGGCTTTCGTGAGGACCACGCTCGGAGAAATGTGAGTTGAGCAAGTCAACGGTAAACTCCTGGGGTATCGTGCTTTTGTTAGACTTAATTAGTCCCAGACGTCTCAATTGTTGCCAAATCGCTCCAGAATTTTTCAAATTCATAAATTTTTCATAATAATACCTTTGTTTTGCCTCTTTCAGTTGAGATTGAACAGTATTTCTTAGGCTTTTAAAATTATTATATATATAGGGATTTCTAGATCTTACGAAGTATCTCCTCAATCGGTCTCTCTCCCTCATCAATGATCTCAGCCCCACCGAGATCCAGGGACAATACAATCTCCGAGGTCTGACCATTCTTAAGGGTGCATGATTGTTTAGTGTTGTGAGTAAGTAGTTATTAAAGTTTTCCACTTTAGTGTCAATCGAATCCTGTTCTAATACCTCACTCCAGTCAAGGGATTCAAGCTCCTGCAGAAATGATGCAGTATCAAAATGCCTAAAGTCCCTGAATGTGAATGGAGCAAACAGACAACCTTAATGGCTTAAATCTATAGGAAATATATATCAGGTCATGAGCAGACAGAAATCCGATTGGGGTCTGGCCAAAGTCAAGAACCTTATCCTCGCCGTCAACAGCACACAGGTCAAGGAGAGTGTGAGAATTCGCCAGGTGATGGGTGGGCTCGTAGGGAACCATGTCCAAATTGCTGCCATAAAAAAGGTTTCTAATATAGCTACTCTCAGGAGAGTTAGTGCACATATTCACATTCATATCCCCGATGATTATCATGTTAATGTAATTATGACTAAAAAAGATGGAAATCATTCTCGAAGTCAGAAAGGAGTTCCGCATTCGGTGGACGGTATATCACTGACAAAAAGCAATTTAGGGCCATTATTACCAGTAATATCGGCAATAAGATACTCAGGTTTATGAATAACATTACTTGAGGATGCAAGAAGACGGGGCGAAAGACTCCGATGGACGTAGAGCCCAACCCCCCCCACCTCTTCTCTCTCCACTCTATCCCATCTTAGGAAAACATATTTCTCCAAGGAGATCATTTCATCTGTT
>JAKCPI010004542.1:0-11088 GCA_023213315.1 Euborellia annulipes | reverse complement strand
GGGGGCAATTTGGGTTTTCAGGGGGGCGATAAAGAAGCGGGGGCGATTGGGAGGCGATGAGTATTCGAAGGGAGAAAAATTATTAGTTTACTAAAATTTAAAAATATAAAAATCAAAGAGAAAAAATCTCCCTATTTACAGGATGGTCAGATAGAAGAGGACAAAATATTACCATAAAAATAAAATAGTCTGAAGATAATTCCAATCCTAAATTGAAACGTCACTTTTAGCTCAAATCTTAAATTTCAATTAAAAAAAAATCATTTTCTTGAATTTTTTTTCCTCAGGGGGCCCGGGCCCTTTAAGCTAAAATCAAGTTTGATCTTTTTCACGACTCAGGATAGCTAAAAACGTAGATTTCAGTGGGTAATTTTCAAAAAAATTTTCCATACCCCCAGATTCCCCCGAAAATTCTCTGTCCGACTTTGGCCTCGATTAATTAAAACTTTGTAACTCTTTGTTTAGGACATTTTGAAAAAATTTATATAACTTTATTTAAATAAATATTGTAAGCTATGCATTAGGAACCGACCGAATATTCGGTTTCGGTTACGGTTTCGGCCAGTTTCGGCCAAAAATCATGGTTTCGGCCGTAGTTTCCGGTTTCGGCCAAAAAGTGGCCGAACCTTTCGGCCGGCCGAAACCAGAGTCTGAAAAAAAATGGGATGAGACTCGCATGCAAAAAAAAAAAAAAAGGTCAAATAATTTGCACTTGAGGGAGAAAAAAATTTAGTCTCCCTAAAAAAAAAGGTAAAATGATTTTCACGGGAGGAAAAAAAATTCAAAAAAAAAAAAAAGGTAAAATGAAAAAAAAATTTTATAGGAAATACAAATTTCGGTTTCGGCCGAAACTAAGGTTGAGGCCGAATATTCGGTTTCGGTTTCGGCTGAAAATCTTGTTTCGGTCGGACCCTACTATGCATATACCTATAACTATTTCAAACGTTTTTCAAAAAACTGTGTAGAAAAGTGTTGGCATGTAAGGCCACAATAGCCTTTTACATACTAAAAAAGAAAACTTTAAGTTTTTTTTTCAATGAAAATGTAAAGGGGGGCGATAGGTGTTAGTCAACCTCCAGAAAGGGGCGATGGGTCGATAAAGGTTGGGAACCACTGGTCTAGGTTAATAAAACTCCCAGGATAAGACGTTTCGGCCTGAATTTATTCAGTTATTGGGAATTATACACATAGTGCAAGTGCCCATGTGATCAAACCAGGATAATTATAATTATCTCTGAGCTTGGGCACCGGAGCCAGATAATTTTGTATGAAGCAAATTCTTCTTCTACTTTCATTGCTTTAATCCCGCCTTGCGGGGGTCGGGGGAAGGGTTTTTGCGACCGGAAGGCCGGCCCGTCACACGGTCTGACGCCTGTTGGAAATATAGAACAAAATGCTATGCTGTTCAGATCACGACTAACAGAACAAAAACGATTTCATTCTTCCTTTGTCCCCATGACCTCCCCGTGATTGGAACAAGCTCCCTGCGTCTATCTTCCCCAAAACCTACAATCTTCAGACTTTCAAGTCTAACCTCAACAGGCATCTTCTCAGTTCCCGCAGTTGAGTTCCCCTTTATGCTTCTCCTTTTGTTTTATTTTCTTCCTGGCTGCATGTGACTATTGGTCATTATAGGTCTTCGGACCTTATGCACCCATTCAAAAAAAAAAAAAAAAAAAAAAGAGACTGCGAAAGAAAAGAGGTAGGCCTACTGCCAGTCCCAGCTAGAGCAGCTCGTGGTCGCCATCCACGTACCCACAAGAAGTGGGCCCCTGAGCAATTTGTATGAAGCAAATAAATTGTATTATTGACGAGTCCTGGTTTGATCACATGCACTATGTGTCATAGGCGTAGCCAGAAATTTTTTGATGGGGGGGTTTAGGATTATTTCTCCCCCCCCCCACCCCGACTAATAGGGCAGTATAGGGCGTCTAATGAAATATATGACTGCCCCCCCCCCTGGACCCCCCCTCGGGGTGGCTCGGGCCCGCCCTTTCTTAATTAAGTGTCGCAATTTTTCAATCAACTCGTAACAGGCAATAAATAATGCAAATCTCTTAATTTTATGTATATGGGCCAAAAATACCGGAGTGTCTCTCTATGTGTTTCTCTTGACCAGACTCCTATCTCAGACGTCTTTAAGAAAATAAATAAAAAATTTCTTTATATAATAATTTTTATTATTTTTCATTTGCGAGATTTAATCAATTTTAAGCGGCTTTAATTTTTTATAAAGCATAACAAAAATCAATGCTTTTCAATGGGAAAATTCTGAATTTTCTCGAATTTTTTGCGTTTTATTTAATTTTTTTTTTTTTTATAAGCTAGAGAAAATTATTATTTTTTACTTTCTCTTACACTATATATGAAATATATAGAGAGAAAAAGTATTTTGCATTATAGAGCTTAAATATCTAGTCATGGCTTGGGTCCAATGGGGGGGTTTGAACCCCCCAAAACCCCCCCCCGTGGCTACGCCTATGCTATGTGTATAATTCCCAATAACTGAAGATAGCCAAATAAATTCAAACCGAAACGTCTTATTCTGGGAGTTTTATTAACCTAGATAATCCCAATTTGGCTGATATCTCCAATTCTCCATTATAATTTATATTTTGTTACCATGGCAACCATTTCTCCTATCTTTCCTATGAAGTACAAGAGTTAAGTGTGCTTCAAACAGAGAGGAAAAATGAGAATATACATTTTAAAGAGCATCTAAAAAATAATTGATTTTTGAATTTTAATCAAAATCATTGGTGCAAATTTTTTTTAAAATCAGAAAAAAAACTGAAAAAGTGAATCAGTAAAATACTTGTACTCTTTGGTCGATTTTGTTCAAAAGCTTCGTGTCACGTCCCATGGGAATGCCTAACTTAAATATAAAATTTCAACCTCCTAGCTCTTTTCGTTCTTGAGATATTTTGTTCACAGACAGACACACACACACACAGACAGACAGACCATGTCGCGAAAACCACTTTTTGGATTCAAAGGACCTTAAAACGTGTATATCCTTCAAAATCTCGACATCGAATTTTTGACATGAATCCAATACTTTCTCTCTCTATATACAGTATATTAACATATATATAGAGGTAAGAGAAAGTAAAAATATATGTAGAGGTAAGAGAAAGTATAAACTAATGAAAATTCATTTTTTTAGAATCCAGGAGATGTAGGAATATATTGATATATATATACACAGGAAGTTTATTTCCTATTGCAGGTATTAGGCAATAAATTTAATAAAGATGACTTTATTTTTTTGGTGAAAAATTTTTATTCCGACGACCAGCTAGCGCTAACCTTCTGGTTTCGGCCACAGGGGGCCATCGTCAGGACTGTGAAAACAATTTTTTATATAATCAACAGGTTAGTCAAAGTGGAATACAGTAGTATTGCGTACATAGGCGCCGGAACTGGGGGGGCAAGGGTACATTGCCCCCCCCTGGCATTCTACAGGGGGGGGCAGAGGGGGGCAACATTTCTTCTTTTTATTTCATTTATTATTAAAAATGATATATTTTTACTTTTGAAAAATAAAATCTTCTAAATTAAAAGAGTAAGAAATTCATTTTTTTCCAAATTTTTTCCAAAAATTTTTGAAAAATCACTACCAAATTTTTTAAAATTTTAATTTTATTAAAATTGTGATTTTATTTAAAATTTTTAAAGTTTTATAGTAGATTTGTTTTTGTTTTATACTATTTGAACATATTAAATTATTTTAATTTTCTAAAAAAAAAATTTTTGCCCCCCCCTGATTCAAATTCGTTCCGGCGCCCCTGATTGCGTATAATATTATTTTACATTCTTCCGTACACATGAAGGTATCAAACAGAAATCCAAAGTTTGTGATCAAATTATTACATAAGGAGAAGGAAAATTTTAGGTATGTTGAAAAAGAAATTTACAATTATGAGATGAATTTTATTTATGTAATAATTTGATCACAAACTTTGGATTTCTGTTTGATACCTTCTGTGTACGGAAGAATGTAAAATAATATTATACACAATACTACTGTATTCCACTTTGACTAACCTGTTGATTATATAAAAATTGTTTTCACAGGCCTGACGATGGCCCTCTGTGGCCGAAACCAGAAGGTTAGCGCTAGCTGGTCGTCGGAATAAAAATTTTTCACCAAAAAAATAAAGTCATCTTTATTAAATTTATTGCCTAATACCTGCAATAGGAAATAAACTTCCTGTGTATATATATAATTCAATTTTTTTTTTACAGTGTAGGTACGTGAAACAAACTGCTCACACCTAGCGAGATCTCGACCTCTGGCCAACTGATTTATTTCTTTAATTAAAGATATTTTGTTTTTCCTTCATCAACTAAATCAATATTACGTCATTATCTAAGCGAGAGCTTAACTAGTCAATGCGACCTCTCTTTCTTACCTTTCACCCTTCCTTGGCACATGAAAAAACCTCAATCCCATTCCCTCCCTCTCTCTCCCCTTTTCCCTACACACACCAAAAGGGAATTTCTTGCTGGCTAGGCATTCTTTCCAAACAATTATTTAATTAGAATAAAGAAGATTTGAAAAACTTTCTCTCTTTATTTATTTATTTATTTATTTTGCTTCTCTTTTTCTCGTTAGTTGCCATTTAAGAGTAAATACGGCCCCAGGCTGCAATAGGTGGGGTTGAGAGGCCTTGTTCAGTTCATACAAAAAGAGAGCTACAAGAACGAAAAGAGCTATAGCTCTTCTCCTATAGGAGGTTGAAATTTTATATTTAAGTTATGTACCCCCATGAGACGTGACACGAAGATTTAGAACAAAATCGGGCAAAGAGTACTAGTACTTTACTGATGCACTTTTTCAGTTTTTTACTTTCTCGTATAGAGAAAGTTATGTAATCGTAAAAAAATTCGACTTCGAGATTTTGATGTTTCTCCACGTTTTAGACCTCCCTGAGTCCAAAAAAACCATTTTTGGCATTATGTCTCTGTGTGTGTGTGTGTGTGTGTGTGTGTGTGTGTGTGTGTGTGTGTGTGTGTGTGTGTGTGTGTGTGTGTGTGTGTGTGTGTGTGTGTGTGTGTGTGTGTGTGTGTGTGTGTGTGTGTGTGTGTGTGTGTAACACGATTGCTTAAAAACCAAAGCAGTTAGATCGATGAAATTTGGTATATGCTCCTTACACTAAAATTGTAGATTTCTATCAACTTTTGGAGTAAATACGTCACTTGGAAGTAGTACTTTACTTAAAGGTTTTTTCAAAAATTTTGAAATTTTCAATTTTTTTGTTATATTATGATAAAATACTCTATTTTAAAAAGCTTTTATTCTTTGACATTTTTACGAAAACTGAATAGTTTTTGAAATAATCAAAAATTCGATGTCGAGATTTTGATGGATCTTCACGTTTTGAGGTCCCCTGAATCCAAAAAAGTGGTTTTCGCGACATGGTCTGTCTGTGTGTGTGTGTGTGTGTGTGTGTGTGTGTGTGTGTGGGTGGGTGGGTGGGTGGGTGGGTGGGTGGTGTGTGTTCAATTTTAAGCATGAAGGAATTGAGCTACGAGGTTGAAATTCTATATTTAACTTAAACACCCCCGGGACCGGAAAAAATAAGCTTTTAATCAAAATCGGCCAAAGATTACTAGTACTTTACTGATGTACTTTTTCAGTTTTTTTCGATTTTCTCAAAATTTGCTCCAACGATTTTTTTTAAAATTCAAAAATCAATTATTTTTTAGATGCTCTTTAAAATGTATATTCTCATTTTGCAATTGAAATCTTCTGAAGACCACTTTACTCTTGTATTTCATAGGGAAGATAGGAGAAATGGTTGCCATGGTAACAAAATATAAATATTTTCCCATACTTATAAATTTTACATCTGAATTCAAATGTTCCCTACTGTCGGGAACTAAATATATGTCGACACAAAAAATCTGGTGTGACAAGCACAGTACACAACTTTCGATTACCGAAGGTAAGAGAAAGTTGTGTGCTGTGCGCCAGTCACACCAGATTTTTTTTTATATTATTTTGATATATCGTCGCCTGCAACACGTAGTGGCGTATCTCAATTTCTATCATTTTTCAGGAGAGCTTTTTATAGTTCGTGTTGTTATATTAAATGTATAGATACGCAAAACCAAAAATCCTAAATAATACGAAAAAGCATGGAAATACAGATTCGTCACTTTGTGATAATGTAAAGAACGCCAGGACACGTGCCATACCCGTGTATCTCAATTTTTAATTTTTTTTGAGATACGTCACTACGTGATGCAAGCGACGATATGTATATTTTGTAAAAATTTTAGCCCAATGGCAGTTGGCTAGACGGGCAGATTAAAAAAAAAAAGATTATTTATATGTTGGGGTCCAGGCATTCTTATTTAAGCCATTTGAAATCCAATCGTAATAAATAAAATAATTAACAATGTTATCGCCTTCGGAGAGCTTGAAACATCCCTGAATCCGCCTTTGGGTTTTACACATAGGATAATTTTCTAGAATGAGTCTTACTTTAGGCCAGTGGTTTCCAAACTTTGTTACAACGCCTCCTTTAAAAAATATTTAATCGTATGACGCCCCCTACCCCACACATTTAATAAAATAATACAAAAACAAAAATTTTTAATACTAAAAAATATAAATTTATATAAAAATATTTTTTTTATTTATTCATATTTTTTAATTAAGGAAAACCTCCATCCCAGAATCTTCTAAATTTAATTATTTTATTTATAAAACTAGCAATCATTTGGAAAATTGATCTTGGTGGCCAATATTCGCGCCTCCCCTTAGACTAGCCCGCGCCTCCCTGGGGAGGCGCGCCTCACAGTTTGGAAAACTCTGGTCTAATATATCGATGCTTTATATACGTATGACGACACAAAAAATCTGGTGTGACAAGTACAGAACAGTACCTTTGGTAAGAGAAAGTTTTCTGCTGTGCGACAGTCACACCAGATTTTTAAAAATATTTTATTTTGGAACTTTTCGGGTTTTCGGCCATTTTTTTTCGGCGATTTTTTTTTTCGTCGAGATTTTGCTTTCGGCTAGAAAATTTTCGCGTGCGCTTTTTTTCGGCGAGAATTATTATATTACACTGGCACTACATTTAAAATATATTTTCCAGAAATCAATTATAATAAAAAATAAAAATTATCCAGCAATTTTTTTTTGTTTTGCGGACCATTTGGCGCCCCTTTGTGAGCGGCGCCCGGGGCATCATGACCCCCCTTGCCCCCCCCTCGCTAAGCCACTGCCCATATCTCAGATTTAGGTTAAGGGTGCTTGGTTCCTTCGTGCATAACATCGTCCAACTGAGGATGCAGGGAAATTTCTGATATCTCTTTGATAGTTAATTTGTTTAAGATTGTTTTCTACTAGCGTTTGTACATAGACAAAATTTTAAGGATTATACATTATCAATTAAAAGTTCAGGACGAAGATATTTATCCAACTTTTTGCATTGAATTAACTCGGAAGAAGATAAAATTCTCACTAAAAGAGAGTAAAAATGAAATTCCAAAAAATGAATCGTTCTGAATCGTAAAAACCCTAAGAATTTATAATTCTTCGCATATCTTTGGTTTAGTAGTAAGGGATGAAAAAAAGATCAGTTGAAAGTAGATTTATTTCGTTTTGGTTCGGATATACAAGCTCTGAAGATGGTCGGTATATCTGACCGAAAATCTGCTTGAAGTGCCTAATAAAACGAAATAAATCTAGCTGTAACTGCTCGTATTTTCATCCCTTACTACAAGATCTACTCAGCTATCCACCTCACTTTGGACTAATTTATATGGAAATAAATACTTTGAAATTATGATCAAGAATAACCTGAACAGAATACCAAAAAGCAATGCTTTCAAGAATATATTTGAATAAATATACTCAAGCCTGGCAACAGTCACCATAATCGTTTCAGTTAAGCGATGCCAAGCACGTCGAAAGTTTGGGATTGGTGACCCCGAGTAATCAGAAACATCCCTAGATTGTATCTAAAAATTTATTAAATAAAATACATACGACTAAATGGCCTCAGTAGCCGAAAAGAGTTAAAAAATCTGGTGTGACTGGCGCACAGCACACAACTTTCTCTTACCTTCGGTAATCGAAAGTTGTGTACTGTGCTTGTCACACCAGATTTTTGTGTCGACATGTATTTAGTTTCCGACAGTAGGGTACATTCGATTTTCAAGATGTAAAATTTATAAGTATGGCAAAATATTTATATGTTGTTACCATGGCAACCATTTCTCCTATCTTTTCTATGGAGAACAAGAGTAAAAGTGGTCTTCAGAAGATTTCAATCACAAAATGAGAATATACATTTTAAAGAGAATCTAAAAAATAATTGATTTTTGAATTTTAAAAAAATCGTTGGAGCAAATTTTGAGAAAATCGAAAAAAACTGAAAAAGTGCATCAGTAAAGTACTAGTACTCTTTGGTCGATTTTGTTCAAGCTTCGTGTGACGTCCCATGGGGGTGCCTAACTTAAATATAAAATTTCAACCTCCTGGCTCTTTTCGTTCTTGAGATATTTTGTTCACAGACACACAGACACACAGACAGACCATGTCGCGAAAACCACTTTTTGGATTCAGGGGACCTCAAAACGTGAAGATCCATCAAAATCTCGACATCGAATTTTTGACATGAATCCAATACTTTCTCCATATATATATTACATATATACATAGGTAAGAGAAAGTAAAAAAAATATACAAAACATGGCAAGATCCCCTAAAAAATTTAAAAAAATATCTTTTTAAATGAAGTCTCTTGAAATAGTAGAAAGAGTAATTAGAATTTTTATGAGATTTCAATTTTAAGTAACAGATGAATTTTTGAGAGAGTCCAATCCGTCTAAATGATATGAAATTTTATCAAATAAATAAATATGAACAGTTAAATGGTTAGGCGTTCGCCTTCCCTGCCTATTCAGTAACAGGATGCGAAAAGATAATTCAGAGGGTGGTTATAGTGATCAAAATAAAGAAAAAAAGTTCTTATAAACATCTGTCCAGATACACTTCTTTCGCCAAAAATTCGCCATTTTGTTTCTGGACTCACTGAAGAGACGATTAGCTGAGGAGTTAAGCTTCTAATTCTGAGTTGAAAATAACTCGAGTTCAAATCCACCTTATGACAATAAATTATTCAACTCTAAATGAAATGCCTCCTCCTGAGGAAGGAAACTGGAACCCATCTCAGTGTTATTCCCATGAAAGTTACTCCTATCCACATCGTGTCTGGTCTGACACTAATGACTAAAGAGAAGGACTGACTTGAGCTAATTGTTTTTTTTTTTTTTTTTCACAATCTTAAGACTTTATATCTGTAAGTTCAGTGCAAAAATTATACTTAAGTAATACATTTTTATGGCGAAAGAAACGTTTCAGGAATATAGCACTTTTTATTTTATTTATTTTGACTAATAAAACCACTCTCTGAATTATCTCCGCATATTAGAGAACACCCTGTATATATAATGTTTAATATAAGAAAACCTAAAATTCATATTTTCTCTCATTCAACATTCCAAATACATGAAATTCTCCAAAAAGCATAATTTTTAAATGTCAACAGATAAATTTTAAATTCAAAAAAAAAAAAAAAAAAAAGATAAAACTAAGAAAAGATTGATTAGATTGTGGATAAAGGGAAAAATAAAATGTTCAAACGAACCACGGGTTGGTGGCAAGGACCCGAGAAAGGACCTTGGAGCTTATTCGAATGCAGGACAGCATCGGCACCAATACCTGTCGGGATTCCAGGATCTGTTTTGCTGGCAGATCGCCCTGGAAACTAAAAACCTCCGCCGCATATTTACCTGGAACAGAAGAAAAAAAAACAACCAACTTAATATAAAGAGAATAAATAAATAAAATTTATTAAGGCAAGGCAAAGAAAGTACTTTGTTCATAAAGGACAGTTTTTTGTGTTGTTGCTGTCCAACTCCTAAATTTTAAAAAAATAATCAAAATAAAAGGTAGAATAACCTATAATTCTAACCTATTGGCACTGTGTAAGTTAAAATGCGATTCGAATACCGTGAGGATCTCATTTTTTAAGATAATAAAGATGTTGAAAATTCATATTTTCAGATATTTAGAGAAAATTGTTCTGAAATTTTATAATGGCACCGCGATAAACGGCTGTCTGCAGATGAGAAAATGTGACTTCCTCTCCTACCACTTTTCCTCATATTTTATAATATAAGTAGCTGATCACGAAGCGAACCTTGATAGAAGCTCGCTTATCCATTATCTTCTTTGATAAGAAAAAAGGGGAGAAATATAACAGCATACATTTTCAGGAATCGCCTTATACCATATACTGTGTCTGTAAATATTTCGGCCGGTCTAACAGCTACCATCTTCAGTGCAGGATATAGTTTTTTGGTGATCCTTCGTTTATATTATCTTTAGTGGAGGATATAGTTCTTTGGTGATCCTCCATCTATAACCTGCACTGAAGATAGCCAGGCGTTAGGCCGGCCGAAATATTTTCAAATATATGGTATAAGGCGAGGAATTTAAGCTGTTTTATTTCTTATTGGATATTTTTTTATATTTTCTTTTATTGAATTTTAAAATTTCAATGAACCTCTCTTGCATTTATATAAAAGTTATTTTCTTCGTTTTATGTATTTTGGGACATCCCGTCCTATGGAAGGGACGTAAAGAAGGTTCAGTGCTAAGGGAGTCCCTCCTCAAACTAGGACATTCTCCTTAGCATATAAGAGGCAGGTTAAAAGAAACCGAGTGGAACCAGAAATAAGGATTTGCATGTTTGCTAGAAACAAACGTATGAGGAGGAGTTAGGAGATAAAAATAATGTAACTTCACGGGGTGCCGGTAGATGGCTACGGCCAGAGGCCGGCTGGGTTTGAGTGCTTGCACCTCCGGTAAAGAAACGGGAATTCTGGTAGGAATTTCAAAATAATAATTAAAAAATTTTATTTTTATTAAAGACATATGGAAGTGTGAGATCCCATCAAAGTGAATTAAATATATTATAAAATATAAAGTAGGCCTACTATTTACTATATATAATAAATCTAATTGGAGAGGGCAAAAATTTCCAAAGGGCCGTCGAGAGTCTT
>JAKCPI010004541.1:0-42797 GCA_023213315.1 Euborellia annulipes | reverse complement strand
GCAGAATCGGCCAAAGAGTATAAGTACTTTACTGATGCACTTTTTCAGTTTTTTCGATTTTCTCAAAAATCGCTCTAATGATTTTGATTAAAATTTAGAAATCAATTATTTATTAGATGCTCTTTTAAAATATATATTCTCATTTTGCACTCAAAATTGTTTGAAGACCACTTTACTCTTGTACTACATAGGAAAGATAGGAGAAATGGTAATAAATACAAATATTTTCCCATACTTATTTACATCTTGAATTCTAATATACCGGCGGAAACTAAATATATCTCGACACGAAAAATGATGGTGTGACAAGGCACAGTACACACCCTTTCGATTACCGAAGGTAAAGAGAAAGTTATTTTTTGCTGTGCCTCCAGTCACACCACATTTTTTAAAGATAAGTATAGTAGTTCTCCTTAAGTGGTGTTGCTTTGAAGTTGGTTAATTAACAGAAAA
Organism: Euborellia annulipes; assembly: GCA_023213315.1. Lineage (NCBI taxonomy): Eukaryota > Metazoa > Arthropoda > Insecta > Dermaptera > Anisolabididae > Euborellia > Euborellia annulipes. Next base: position 42,344 of record JAKCPI010004541.1, on the reverse strand, counting down.
AAGACGCTATATTTTCAGCAATTTTTTATTAATTATCAAGGCAATATTTCCAGATATTTTAGGAGACTTTATCGGCACTCCTTCTTCAGTGGATTTCACCTCATTCCTTACATTACGGCCCTTACAATTAAAACGCTTGGAAGCGACATGCTATTTGACCAGCAATTATTAATCATTTGATGATAATGATGATTAGAGACCGGACAAAAAAGCATAAAAAAAATGGAAAAAAGTGCTTAAAAAAGCATAAAAAACTTGAATAAAAAAGTTGTTAAATAAGCATAAAAGTTGAAAAAAAGCATCTCATAAGCAATTTTTACTCATACCAATGGCGTATACAAATTTTTTTTTAAAGAAACTAAATTTATTCCGCCCCGCCCTGCGAAAAATTTTATTTTTGCGGAACCAAAATTTTTTCACCCTGCGGAAAAAATTTTTTTCCCAGGGCTATATTTTTTCGCACTGCGGGGTTTTTGGAAATTTTTTTTTATTTTGGGGGGCCCCTCCTCCCCCCTTATATACGTCCCTGGTGTATGCGTGTGTGAATGAGAAAAAAGTATTTTTTAATAAAAGAAAAAAAAAAATTATAAATATTCCTAAAATAAGTTCAAAAAGGGGAGAAAAAAGCATGAAAACTCAAAAAAAGCATAAAAAATGCAATCTCAATACACTTAGTTTTTCCTAATTCATATAGAAATTAAATATCTAATGGTTGCTTATAAAATTGAGCAATAAGCATTTTGCTTAAAATCCGGTCTCTAATGATGATTAATAATTGCTGGTCAAATAACATGTCGCTTCCAAGCGTTTTAATTGTAAGGGCCGTAATGTGGCGAATGAGGTGAAATCCACTGAAGAAGGAGTTCCGATAGTGTCTCCGAAATATCTGGAAATATTGCCTTGATAATTAATAAAAATTGCTGAAAATATAGCGTCTTTTTTCTGTTAATAAGATAGTAGTATTTATTAATAAGCCAGATATGTATTTTTATTATTAATTGCCTGAAACGAGAAGTCTAAAAAATTGCGGAACTTGATTAAGAAAAGGCAACGGTCCGCCGCAGGCGAAACCATGGATCAAGAGGGGGGAGGATTTCCCCTTAAGAAGGAATATGTATAAATAAATTCAAGTTTTTTTTTCCCCCTGTCAAATTTGAGACAATTTCCCTCCCAGACGTTATAGCTATAATTTAGAGAAGATATCCATTCATTTAAATTCTTAAACGTTCTTTCTTCTCTTGAAGAGAATTATCATAAAATTTTATTCCCCCCCCCCCGCCCCAACTTCAAATCACAAGATTTCTCCCTGCTTCTTCTTCTCTTCTTATCATAACTATTTATTATTATTATTATCTCGTTTTGGATGGGTGATAAGGACGATAACGGGATAACGAGGGATGATTTCCTTTTAATCTTCCCCCCCTCTACTCCGCCCATCAGGCAACAACTCTCTGTTCGGATTAAAGGGGTTGGATTTCTAAGAAATAATATGCCTACCCTTTTAAGTAAGAAAAATCTGGCGTGACTGATCTCACAGCAGACCTTACGGTAATCGAAAGTTATGTTCTGTGCCTGTCACACCAGATTTGTTTGTGTCGAGATATATTTAGTTTCCGCTGATAAATTTAAATTCAAGATGTTAAATTTATAAACATTGGGAAAATATTTATATTTTTTACCATTTCTCCTATCTTTCCTATGAAGTATAAGAGTAAAGTGGTCTTCAGAAGATTCCAATGGTAAAATGAGAATATACATTTCAAAGAGCATCTAAAAAATAATTGATTTTTGAATTTTAATCAAAATCGTTGAAGCGAATTTAGAGAAAATCGGAAAAAAACTGAAAAAGTGCATCAGTAAAGTACTAGTACTCTTTGGTCGATTTTGTTTCAAAAGCTTCGTGTCACGTCCCATGGGTGTGCCTAACTTAAATATAAAATTTCAACTTCCCAGCTCTTTTCGTTCTTGAGATATTTTGTTCATCGACAGACAGACAGGCCATGTCGCGAAAACCACTTTTTTGGATTCAGGGGACCTCAAAACGTGTATATCCGTCAAAATCTCGACATAATTTTTGACATGAATCCAATACTTTCTCTTATATATATTAACATATATATAGAGGTAAGAGAAAGTAAAAAGTTTTGTTCATTAGGTCTCTTATTTTGACTTATTCTCTTAGCTGATATACAGATAACACTTGAATGTCTATGACATGTATCTTTATAAGCCTATCTCTCCATTATTATATCCCACGGCACTTGACAGACAGAGTGAGTCGTCGACCACCACCATCATAGATCAGCCTCCGAATCAGCAGCAGTGGTCGCCTGATCAATTGGCCACCCGCTTTTTCCGCACTCTGGCCAAGGCGGGACCTGATCCGAGACCTCTTTCTAATTTAAAAACAATAAATATCACACTACTTAGAAATTTCAAATCAAACTATGATTTTGATGGAAATACACGTTCTGGGACCTCCTGAGTCCAAACGGTCTGTCTGTCTGTCTATGACGAAATAGGAGCAGTGGCGTCATTTGGGGGGGGGGCAGGGGGGCATTTGCCCCCCCCCCAACTCCGATTTTTATAAAATTTTATATTATTCTAAATAAAATGCTCCAAAATACATCTACGAGTATACAAAACTGTACAAAATTAAACAATTAATTAAATTAAATATGTTTTGGCTAAATTTGAGTACCCATTTGTAAGTAAATTTTAAGAAAAAAAAAAAAATGTTTGCCCCCCCTAAGAAAAATTTGCCCCCCCCAAGAAAAAGTTGAAATGACGCCACTGAATAGGAGGTAGAAATTTTATATTTAACCCTAGAACGCAAAACCAGGGCCTTTCAGGCCCGGTCACTCCGTTTTTTCTCAATAACTCTCAGAAAAAGCTTCTTATAAATTTCAAGTTTTTAGTATTCCTCCATTTATTCATAATAAAGGTATTTTTAAAGGGTTTTTCAAAAAAAAAAATTTTTTTATGCCTTATTTTTTCTTCGAACCACTTTACAAACACAAAGTCACAAGGAGGGCCTCCCAGGCCCTTGGGGTTTCTGGGTATTTAAAACACTTTGAATGACAACCTATTATGTATTATGTATTTAAATATTTAAAATTGTCATGTTCTTTTTTAAATAATAAAATAAATATTGTCAAATTCTTTATTAATTTTGAAAAAATCAAGAAAACTGTCAGTTTCATCTCGACTTTCGGATCTCAAAGCTTCTCTATATTTTTGAGATTATATCTTCTGATAACATTCAAGAATGCTTTTACTTTCTCTTAACTATATATGTAATTATATAGAAAGTATTGTATTCATGTCAAAAATTCAATGTCGAGATTTTGATGGATATACACGTTTTGAGGTCCCCTGAGTTCAAAAAAGTTGTTTTTGCAACATGGTCTGTTTGTGAACAAAATATCTAAAGAATGAAAAGAGCTAGGAGATTTAAATGTTATCGAAGATAAAGACAGTATTCTTAAAAAAAAAAATAAATAAAATAAAATACAGTATAGAGGATCACATTACTGAAGAAAATAATGAAAATTCAAGCAATGAAGATATTGATCAAAAAAAAAAATATTTATATTCTTTACGGAAATTTTCACCTGACTCATAATTTCTGTTTCAATACTCCATTTTTTATTGGAAAAGATACTTTAGAAAAGATAAAAAATGTATTCCAGCTGAATTTTTACCTATTAGAAAAAAAAAACCACTTTTTCGATTTACTCTCAAATTTGCGCTTGTCTCTTATGTGCCTAAAAAAGGAAGTATATTTTACTCTTGTCGAGTATATATCATTCAGACAATATTGGTATTGTTTATGAACATGCCCAAAAACCAGAAATTATTATTTATTATAATCAATCGAAAGGAGCAGTAGATATTTTGGATAAAATGACAAACACTCATACGGTAGTATAGCCTAGCTGCAAAAGAAAAACAAATCATTGGCTGTTGGCCGTTTTTGAAAACTTTATTACGGTATGTGCAATTGCATCAATGATCATTTATTTTAATTTAAAACACAAATCTCATGTTAATTTCCAAAAAAAACACCTCCGAAGAAAATTTTTTGTTGAATTGAGCGAGGAATTAATTTGCGATCACATAAAAATAAGATCGATACAAGGACTACAGAAATCAATTAGAAGGGTAATTGAGGAAGTACCCCCTCAATGTCAAAATAAAATTTTGATCTTAAAAAACCTACAAGAAGAAGATGTTATTTGTGTCCAACTAAAATAAACAGAAAACAAAAATAACAAGTCTGCTGTAAAAGAAATATTTGAAGTGGTCATTGTACTAAAAAAATTATATGTAAAAGATGTTTTTAAAATAAAAACCTTAAAATTATGAATAAAATATTGATTAGTTATATATTTTTATAAATTTTAAAATAAATTAATGAACAAAAATTAATATAATTATTCAAAAATGTGTTGAAAAACCTATTAAACATATAGTGGGCCTGAGAGGCCCTCCTTGTGACTTTGCGTTTCCAAAAAAGCTTGTGCGTTCTAGGGTTAAATGAGTACCCCACTGGGACGTGACACGAAGCTTTTGAACAAAATCGACCAAAGAGTACTAATACTTTACTGATGCACTTTTTCAGTTTTTTTTTCGATTTTCTCAAAATTCGCTCCAACGATTTTTGATTAAAATTCAAAAATCAATTAATGATTTATTTTATTGTTTTTTGACTTATTTCAGCAACTAGTGAGCTGATTTTAAAAAATTTGGACCAACGATGCTTATAAATTAAATAATAAACTTTACTGAATTTAAGACTTTTCATTGAAATATTACTCAGATCAACTTTATGAGTATTTTTAACTTTAAACTATACTGGGGTAGTTTCTTTCTTATAACATTAGTTATCTAGCTAACTAGTGAACTCGGCGTTCATATTTTCGAAACGAATATTTATGTAAACAGCGAGAGGAATTATAAAAAATATAAGTTAGGATGAAAATTGTGCAAAAAAAAATGTTTTAATTGACCATTAATGTCATCTTATATGAATATTATCAACCACATTGCTCTAAATGATAGACATTGTACAACATACTCGTAAAGTTGATCTGTATAATATTTCAATGAAAAGTCTTAAATTCAGTAAAGTTTATTATTTAATTTATAAGCATCGTTGGTCCAAATTTTTTAAAATCAGCTCACTAGGTGCTGAAATAAGTCAAAAAACTATAAAATAAATCAGTAAATACTTAGCAAATATATATTAATCAAAATTTAGTTAAGTTTATTTATCTGATTAAAATTAATTTAGTTTAACTAAATTTTACTCAAATTAAATAGAGCATACTAGATTCTTGATATGATTTTTTTACTTTAACTAAATTTTTGCCCCCGGGTTTGGCGTAGTAGGTAGCGTGCCTACCTCCTATACCAAACGTCGCGGGTTCGGACCCAGGCAGTCCGATGATTTTATTTAAGCCATTTGGATACCAGATGGCTTTAAATATTGTAGAAATGCCTGGACCCACAATAGATAATATTATATTACAACGGTTATCGTCAAAAGTCTTATATGGCCTAAGTTGCCGAAAAGACTGTGTGAATGAGAAAAAAGTGTAAATGTTAAAAAAAAAAAAAAAACTAAATTTTTAATCAACATTTAGTTGGTGCTCAAAGCTGATTCAAATGTACCATACTATAAAGCTGGCTTTATTCTCCTTATCGTCCTCAACTGCGATTCCCAGCTACAAACAACTACTGTACCATACTGTTGAAAACTAAATATATAGTCGACACAAAAATCTAGTGCGACCAGTCACACCAGATTTTATCTTGAATTCAAATATATCTGCGGAAACTATATGATTTGTCTTTACGCCTTAAAAATATCGCCCTTGCGCCACTTTATATCTGACCTCGAGCATTCAAAGAGATCGCTTTTCAATAGTTTCTAGTATACTGAATTATAAAATGTTTTGTAAACAAAAGTTATTCAATTTCTGCCTATTATTTTACTAATAATTGTACATTGTTTTTTTTTCTTTTATTATTATACAGTGTATGTTTGAATAGCGCTGGTCTATTGAAAATTTCGTAGTCTTTTGAGCCACTCTGTATACAGTATAGGCAGGCGTTCATTCATTGAGTTAATCACCCTATTTGTGTTTGACCTTGTTGATAATTGTTTTGATAAATTATAAACCAATGAATTCACTCTTAATTTAACATAAAATAGATGATTAGAGGGGGTTGTTATTATTAAATCCGCCAAGTTTAACGTAGCTTTAAAAACAACTTATTGTTTTTGATTTCTCTTACCTCTATATATGTTAATATATAGAGAGAGAAAGTATTGGATTCATGTCAAAAATTCGATGTCGGGATTTTGACGGATATATACGTTTTGAGGTCCCCTGAATCCAAAAAGTTGGTTTTTAACTTGATTCGTACAGTAATATTTACAATTTCTTTCCTTATGAGCTCTTCCACCATGATTATGGTCCACATGATCAGTTCCCCAGGAGGTTTCAACAGCTTCACAATTCAATGGGCCAAAAGTCTCTTCCCATATCCCTCCCTCACTGCAGCAGCCCAAGTCACCCTTAACCCCGAGTATATGGGCATTCAACCAAGAGATATAAGGTCTCATTTTTGTTTAAGTGCAGATTGTACATATATTATTGGGGTCGATAACGTGAGACCCCCAGCAGCATAAAGTTGACGGATATACCACGTTTTGGATTCACTGTCGAAACGGAGGAGCGACTGACCACCTTTCACTCATGAGTTCTCCACACAATATTCTAAATCCAAAAAAGTAATTTTCTCGAAATGGTCTGTCTGTCTGTGTGTCTGTGTTTAATTTTAAGCATGAAGGAATTGAGCTAGGAGGTTGAAATTTTATATTTAAGTTAGGCACCCCACTAGGGCCGTAAAAATAAGCTTTTAATCAAAATCGGCCAAAGAGTACTAGTACTTTACTGATGTACTTTTTCAGTTTTTTTTCGATTTTCTCAAAATTCGCTCCAACGATTTTGATTAAAATTCAAAAATCAACTATTTTTTAGATGCTCTTTAAAATGTATATTCTCATTTTGCCATTGAAATCTTCTGAAGAGCATTTTACTCTTGTATTTCATAGGAAAGAGGAGAAATAGTTGTCATGGTATAAAAATATAAATAATTTCCCATCTTGAATTCTAATATATCGGCTGGTAACTAAATATATGTCGACACTGGTGTGATAAGCACAGAACACAACTTTAGATTACGTACTGAAGATAAGAGAAAGTTGTATGCTGTGCGACCAGTCACACCAGATTTTTTGAGCTTTTGGCTTATGATCAGGTCTATTCTCTAAGCAAAAACTTTAATTTTTAACAACATCTGTAAGCAGCGTTAATTCATTTTAACGCCTTCTCGCCTCAAATTGCTATTTTGTAAGCAAAAACTTTAACGCCAAAATATTATTCAATAGGTTTAAAAATTAATGTCAAGTCTAGGGGAGCCTTTAATATTTTAACTCCGTATTTAATTCCCCAAAATGGCGTCTTTAACCTAAAAAGTAAGGTTATGATTTTGACAGCTTTGAGATAAAAGCAACATGTTGACGTCGCTGTTAAAATTTGGTTTAGTGAATAGCATTTTTTAACGGTGGTGTGTCAGTAAGGCCTACTAGATTGATGCCGGGTTGCAAGAACGTATTTAACGGTTCGTTAAACGCTTTTGGTGGTTTAAACCTTCCGCTAAATAATTTTGGGTTGCAAGAACGTATTTAAAGGTGATTGGTTCGTAAATGCTGTATTTAAACTAAAGGTTGAAAATCGGAGCTTTAAACTATAAAGTATCCACTAACCTGATTAGTTTCATTGATATAAATAAGAATTTGGTGACTATATTATCACGCGAGAGAGGTAAGAAGAAATGCATTAATTTAATTGAGTTTTCTTTAGTTTCTGAAACGTATTAAGCGATATTATTAATTATTATAGATATTCATCTGACGAAGAGAAAAAGTGAGGTTATAGTATATTCCCAGTTTCTTTATAATTGAACATCTGAAAGTCAGAGCAACCAACGTATTTATTATTTTTATTTTACTATATTTAAATATTTAAACATTTTTTGTTTTGTAACCTAATATTAACAATTAAAATTTAAAGAATACAAATATAATTACTATTTTTATTTATTTTATAATTTTGGTACTATTATAAATGATACAATTTGACAATGCGCCCTTGCGGTCAAATGGCCAACTACATAGAGAGCTGTCATTTTCGGGGGCCCAATCGTTTTGCATCTATCTATATATCTTAACAGTAGGGAATAGTTAACAGTTCCTTTAAAGTTGCCTTTAGCAACAGCCTATAATTTTAAAGCCCAAAGCGATGTTTACTAACAGACTTTTAAATGTTTACAGAACTGTTTTCTTGCAACCCGGCATCAATATAACAAATCAAGTTAGGAGCGCGCATACACGAGGTGTCTATTAAAAACACGAACAAGCAGAAAACGTAGCTATCTTCATATGGATCGTTAACCCCTGAGGCTAAAAAGCAAAATGTTAATGTAGCTGTTAAAACTTGATTTTTTTTAAAGCTGGTGTTATTACTTTACTTTTTAACACCCAATTTATGATGTCAAATTTTAACGTCTGTTTTTAGAGAATATACCTGGATAACATTATTAAATTGTAAACCCTTCACTTTTTTTTTAACAAAATTTTTTTATTAGTGTAAAAAAAACGAATTTTCACCAAATAGAAAAAGTTGAATTTATTTATTTATTTATTTATTTAGAAATGATCCCTTTCGACCCTCGGGAATATCTTTATTTAATATCTCTGTTTGCAATATTTTACGTAGAGTTCAATTTTTGTCTTTTTCAACAGACCATAAAATACAATTTTTATGCTTTACCGAATCGAAAGTTAAGAATTTTTTTTTCACCAGTTAGAGAAGAGATTCACAAGTTATCACTTTGCAAATGCATGGATAAACTCCACCGAGGGCGAACCTTGCGGCTAGTTAGAATAAAGGTGTTAATTGCCGGGTTGCAAGAAAACAGTTCTGTAAATATTTAAAAGTCTGTTAGAAAACATCGCTTTGAGCTTTAAAATTACAGGCCGTTGCTAAAGCAACTTTAAAGGAACCGTTAACTATTCTGTTAAGATATATAGATAGATGCAAAACAATTGGGACAACGAAAATGACAGCTCTCTATGTAGTTGGCCATTTGACCGCAAGAGCGCATTGTCAAATTGTATAATTTATAATAGTACCAAAATTATAAAATAAATAAAAATAGTAATTATATTTGTATTCTTTAAATTTGAATTGTTAATATTAGAATACAAAACAAAAAATGTTGAAATATTTAAATATCGTAAAATAAAAATAATAAATACGTTGGTAGATCTGGCTGTCAGATGTTAAATTATAAACAAACTTGGAATATACTATAACCTCACTTTTTCTCTTCGTCAAATGAATATAATTAATAATATCGCTTAATTCGTTTCAGAAACCAAAGAAAACTCAAATTAATGTACAGTAGAACCTCGATAAGTTAAACCTCGCTAAGTTCAAAACCTCCGTAACATAAAAATTTTTTCAATTCCCTTCCCTTGACAGCGTAAAACCTCTATTACTTAAAGAACAAAACCTCTGTAACTTAAACAAATATTTTGAGCATAGCCCTCGATAACTTAAAATAATATTTTGGTGACCTCTATAACTTAAAGTATTTCTTTACATATCATCGAAAAAATAGTTGATGCAGAAAATCAAAAATACATGAAGCAGAAAAAAATTACTGATTTTTTTGTAAATAAATAAATCTATTAATTTGTCAATAAACCTCGGTACGTTAAAAATTATATTCAATAACCTCTCTAACTTCAACTCTCGATAAGTAAAAAAACTCGATAACTCAAATTTCTAACCGTTTCCCTTGAACTTTAACTTATCGAGGTTCTACTGTATTTCTATCTTACCTCTCTCCCGTGATAATATAGTCACTAAATTCTTTTTTATTTCAATGAAACAAATCAGGTTAGTGGATACTTTATAGTATTAAAGCTCCGAATTTCAACCTTTAGCTTAAAGACAGCTTTCACGAACCAATCACGTTTAAATACGTTCTTGCAACCCAAAATTATTTAGCGGAAGGTTTAAACCACCAAAAGCCTTTAACGAACCGTTAAATACGTTCTTGCAACCCGGCATAAGAGTACGAAGATAGGAAAGGAAAGACGAAAGTCCGCTGCAGGCGGCGGCACATAAATTTTTCATTCGATTTATTTCAAGGAATATAGAAAAAGAAGTGTGTTTGTCTTTCTTTGTGTCCAGATATCATTTATATATATCTCCAACTAAAGATTTATTAATCCAAGGCTTGTGTTATCTCTCTTTGGATTAATCTTGGGAGAGAGAGAGAGGTGATGTCATTAATGGCGAGTTTCTCTCAGATGACCAGCCACACACACACACACATACTGACTGACCAACTCCATTATCAACTTCACATAACTCCCTAATGGCCAAGTCGGCAGACCACAAGCTTTAAGATTAATGATTCTTTTTTTTATTCTTCACTCTTATTATTTTTTTTTTCCGGGAACTATTTGAATTTAAGAATTATATCCCCAACTGGGGATTTACATATGTCACAATTTTTATTTTCTTCCAAGGATATTGTTTTTTTTAAACCCCTCACACACACAATATAGGCCATTTAAGATTTTTTACGATATTTAATATTTTAGTAATTATCTATTGGGAGTCCAGGCATTCTTGGTATCCAAATGGCTTAAATAAAATCATCGGACTGCCTGGGAACCGAACCCGCGACCTTTGGTATACAAGGCCAGGACGCTAACCCCTACACGCCAGCCCTAATGGAGTTAGATTTTGCTTAGATAAAAAAAAAATTAAAACAACTTTAGGGAATTCTCAACCCTTGGGTTTGGTTTGCTTCAAACTGAATGGTTATTGAAGGAAACTGAACTGAAAAGACACTAGTGACAAAACACATTATGTGCGAGCGAAACTAAAGACTGAAAGAATCATGAACGAAGAACTAATGTCAAAAAAAACAAGAACTGGGAAAAGTGTAAGCCAGCGCCATCTGAAGTGAGCGAACTTTATTCTTAACAAAATCTGTTTTAGCAAGGAGGGGAGCGGATAAGGGGTTTGGGCTACGGCCGGGGCAAGAACGGGCCAAGGCCGAGGGTTTGGGTTGTGGGGAAAAAGGCGCAAAACCAGCCGGCCGGCCGAAGCTGGGGGAAAAAAGAATGGGAAAAGAGGGGGGGAGACAAAAAAAAAAAAAAAAAAAAAAAAATAAGAAAAGAGGGAGAAATAATTTTTAATTTGAGGAAAAAAAATTAATATGATTTAAAAAGAAAAAAAAATTTTTAAAAAAAAAAAAAAAAAAGAAAAAAAAAAAATTTTTTTATTTTAATAAAATTTAAGGTTTCGGTTTGTGATGGGGGGGAAAAAAAGGTGGGGGGGGAATTTTTTTTTTTTTTTTGGGTGAAAATCTTGTTTGGGTGGACCTAGTTTTACCTTATAACTAGAGCCCAGATTTTTATGCAGCAAAAATCGCCATATAATATGCAGTAAGCATAGTAAAATATGCAATATATTTGAAAAAAATATCAAGTAAATGGCTTCCAATCAAAGGTAAATCATGATTTCTACTGATGTAAAACTACGACCCCCGCGTAATTGTTTAATTTTTGGAAGGTAAGTGTAAAAACACTAAAAACTAAATTTAATGCAAAAAATCTGGTGGGACTGGTCGCACAGCAGCTTTCTCTCCTTCAGTAATCGAAAGATGTTCTGTGCTTGTCACACCTGATTTTTTGAGTCGACATATATTTAGTTTCCGCCGAGATATTAGAATTCAGGATGTAAAATTTATAAGCATGGGAAAATATTTATATTTTGTTACCATGGCAACCATTTCTCCTATCTTCTCTATGGAAGTACAAGAGTAAAGTGGTCTTCAGAAGATTTCAATCACAAAATGAGAATATACATTTTAAAGAGAATCTAAAAAATAATTGATTTTTGAATTTTAATCAAAATCTTTGGAGCGAATTTTGAGAAAATAGAAAAAAAACTGAAAAAGTCCATCAGTAAAGTACTAGTACTCTTTGGCCGATTTTGTTCAAAAGCTTCGAATCACATCCCATGGAGGTGCCTAACTTAAATATAAAATTTCAATCTCCTAGCTCTTTTCGTTCTTGAGATATTTTGTTCACAGACAGACCATGTTACAAAAACCACCATTTTGGATATATACATAGGTAAGAGAAAGTAAAAAAAGATTTCTAATAAAATAATAAAATTCTAATTTGAAACCCTCACCCCCTTATACACATAGAGAGAGATATTTAGGTCATTCAGCACACACACACCCTCTCCGAGCACCACAAATTCCTGGACTGACTCTTCTCTCCAATGAATGAATATAAAACCCACAATTGCGTGGGTGGGGGGGGGGGGGGGGGGGGTGGCATTAAATGCATTCAGAATTGCATTGTTTTATTCAAATACTAAATGCTAATTCTGGTTTTAAGCCAGAGAGAGCAGCGAGAGACGTGTTTGTGAAAACAAATCTGAAAATTAACACTTGAAATATTTAATTTAATAATTATTTTTTGTGTAAACAATAAAAAGTTTATCTAATAATAAAAGGATGTTAGAGAAACACAACGCAATAATGACAAGTGACGTCATCGTGCTTAATTTAATCGCTCATTTATTATTAATATTAAAATGTATTTTTTTTTACTCCCTCTATGGATATGGAGATGTGGAGGGGAATACACCCTTGAGTCTAAAAAATGAATCTGTCTGTGAACAAAATATCTCAAGAACGAAAAGAGCTAGGAGGTTGAAATTATATATTTACGTTAGACACCCCTGTGGCACGTGACACGAAGCTTTTGAGCAAAATCGGCCAAAGAGTAATAGTACTTTACTGATACACTTTTTTCAGTTTTTTTCAAAAATAGAGTTAACTAAAAAATTATATTTCAACCCAGACAGCCTGGAATATCGCAATACTATTGCAGGAATCTTTCATTGCAATATTTAACCTCTTGGGGTATCAAACATTACAGAAATATTGTGGCAATACCCCCCCCCCCTGGGGGGGGGGGGGGGGGGGCCTTTTAAAAAAAATAACTAATAAAGGAAGGGGGGGGGGGGTGGAGATTAGATGAGGGGGGGGGGAGGGGATGGGGTGGGTGGTGGTTGTGTGGGAGTGGAGGTTTGACCTAGTATGGAAAGGGAAGGGGAAGGAGAAAGAGAAGAAAGAGGAGATCTGGAGGGGAGTAAGGAGAAGAGGAGGAGGGAGGGGAGGAAGAAAAGTAATAGTAGCACGAGGAGGCGCCTGCGAGAGAGCTAATCTTTTCTCCTCTCTAACTGTCTTCCTCTTCTTATTAAGGAATATGCAAGTATTGCAGCAATATTACAGGGATATTGTGAATATTACAGCAATATTCAGGCAATATTACATGCATATTGTGAGTATTGCAGTAATATTACGGGGATATTGAGGCAATATTGCAAGAATATTGTGGGTATTGCAGGGTAAAAAAAAAAACTTGTTCATAGAGGGATTTGAACACAAGCTTTTTGCATTTCCAATATTTCCAATATCTTGAATCCAATATCCGACTCGAACGTTTTGCTATATGAAATTTCAACACTTTTTGAAGCTACTTAATTGACGCATTTTTTTAATTTATTTTCTTTTTCGACATCTAAGGCCATTTAGACCCTATCCCTATTGCTGCAATGTCCTCATTTCAAAATTGCGCAGCGAAATTGGCGCAATGTTTTCCAATATTGCATGCAAGATTGGCAAAAATGCTGCAATATTACTGCAATATTCCAGACTGTCTGGGAAGGTAGTTTATAAGCTGTGTGTTTAATTAAAAGGTGATAAGAAATGATGCAGCTATGGTTTTTTCTTTTTTATTATACTCAGCACTAACGTTAACGTTTCGATCCAATCAGAGCTCTGAAGATGATCCCTACCGGGACCGAAACGCCAGAGTGCTGAGTATAATAAAAAGAAAAACCCTAGCTGCATCATTTCTTATCACCATTATAACTAAAAAAATTAAAGTTGATTAATAAAAGGTGAGGGTCCGCCACAGGCGGGCCCGAGCCAGCTGGAGGGGTCCAGTGGCGAAGTAAATAAACAAAATGCCCCAGAGAAAAATAAAAATCAATAGGGCAAGTATCCCCGTAACTTCTAGACGACATTTTGTTGGTCACATCAGATTTTTTAAATTCACTGTCAATGCTTTAATTAATTTTCCTTGCATGTATTTTGATTTATGAACAAAAATGATGAGCCATATTTAGAATCTCTCTTCTCTCTGTGTTTGTGTCAATGTGTTTAAAAAAAAAAAAAAAAGAAAGAGATGCAAAACACACAAAGCCATTAATTACCATCACATATCACCGAGCTTTCTTTTTTAATTTTCCACCCTAGGAAAAGCGAATTCCAAATAATGATTTATTTATTTATTTATTTATCAAATTTCTAATCACTATTTATTTATTTATTGCTTTTTGCTAAAAGATATATATATATATATATATATATAAAAAAAAAACCCCGCTTTGGGAGGGGCTTTCCGTCTAGCCGGGGCTGCGCCCCCTGGACCCCCCTTCTCGCCTTCGGCTTATATACATCCGGTACATACTTTTCCCTTTTCATTTTTTATATATAGAGTTTATTTTAACGTTAATTATTCATGACTTAAGATTTTTTGTGATAATTCCTTTTCGGGCTCTCGGTACCAACCCCATATTTTAGATTCAAAATGTAATAATAAAAATCTAACTGGGTATATTTATATTTTGTTACCATGGCCTTTTCTCCTAATTTTTTTTTTTCTTATTTTAACGTTAATTACTCATTAACTTATTGTTATTTGTGAACAAAACCTGTCCGTTCTCACAAACATACACGATTTCATCATATTGGTTCGTCGTTTAGGAGGGTTCAGTCACAACACCGACAGGTTATATATAAGATATATATATAATATGTAAATTGTAAACAAATTTCATTCAGGGAGCTAAAGGCCGCCTCGCCCTCGGGGCTTGGTGTAGGGGTTAGCGTGCTAATCTCGTATACCAAAAGTCGCTGGTTCGGACCCTAGGCAGTACGATGATTTTATTTAAATCATTTGGTATCCAAATGGCTTAAATAAGAATGCCTGGGCCCCAAATATGTATATTAAATCAATAACGGAAATTCGTCTAAAGTCTTATATGGCCTGAGTTGCCGAAAAGAATGTGTGAATGTGTGTGTGAGTGTGAGTGTGAATGAGACAAAAGTTTGTGTTAAAAAAAGGCCGCCTTCGGCAAGCATTGCGGATAGTTAGTTATTCATTAAAATCCGAATTTTGTGTTTTTTACACATTAAAAGAAAAGAATGTTATTAAGGGTTTGAGTGCCGTAGAATAGAGGTATAGCATTCGCTTCTTGTCCTAGGGGGCAAGCGTTCGCTTCTCACAGATAAACATTTCTTGCTTTCTAGTTAAATGAAAATTATTTTTTAACTAACATGATTATTTTAATATTAAAAAAAAAATAATATTAAAGTTTAAGTTTTTTTTTTACTCACACACTTCTCACACCCCCCCCCACACATCCACACCTCGGCAACTTACGCCATTTAAGACTTTTACGATAACCGTTATCTTTAATATGATAATATCATATTGTGGGTCCAGGCATTTTTATTTAACGTTAAGGGTTATTTTAATTATTACTTTCTCTTACCTATATATTCTATTTTAAGAAAATTCGCCCAAACAAGACTTTTTTTTTAAACATTTTGACTGCGCACAGCACACAACTTTCTCTTACCTTCGGTAATCGAAAGTTGTGTTCTGTGCTTGTCACACCAGATTTTTTGTGTCGACATGTATTTAGTTTCCGACAGTAGGGTACATTGGATTTTAAGATGTAAAATTTATAAGTATGGGAAAATATTTATATTTTGTTACCACGGCAACCATTTCTCCTATCTTTTCTATGGAGTACAAGAGTAAAGTGGTCTTCAGAAGATTTCAATGACAAAATGAGAATATACATTTTATAAGGAATCTAAAAAATAATTGATTTTTGAATTTAAAAAAAAATCGTTGGAGCAAATTTTGAGAAAATCGAAAAAAACTGAAAAATTGCATCAGTAAAGTACTAGTACTCTTTGGCCAATTTTGTTGAAAAGCTTCGTGTCACGTCCCATGGGGGTGCCTAACTTAAATATAACATTTCAACTTCCTAGCTCTTTTCGTTCTTAAGATATTTTGTTCACAGACAGACACACACACACAGACACACAGACAGACCATGTCGCGAAAACCACTTTTTGGATTCAGGGGACCTCAAAACGTGAAGACCATCAAAATCTCGACATCGAATTTTTGACATGAAACCAATACTTTCTCTCTCTATATATATTAAACATATATATAGAGGTAAGGGAAAGTGAAAAATCAATTATTTTTTAAAATAAACAATTTATAGGTGAGATGTTATATTAATAAGAGGGTAAAAATGAGAAATGCAGCTAAGGTTATTTCTTTATTTGGTTAATTCACACAGGTGACGTTTCGGTTCCGTGTTTGAACCATCCTCAGTGTTGGATAATGACTTTTCGCCAACTCTGAGGATGGTCAACCAAACCGAAATGTCAGCTGTGTGAATTAACCAAATAAAGAAATAACCTTAGCTGCATTTCTCATTTTATTAATTATTTTTTAGATGCTCTTTAAAATGTATTTTCTCATTTTTACCCTTGAAATCTTTTGAAGCACACTTTACTTTTTGTACAATGAGGGATAATATTAAGTCCCACCCATGCGTTTTCTAATTGTTTTTATAAAAGAAAATGAAAATCTATATTGGAAATTTTCTAGGTTTGAACGATGAAAGTTTCCATAAAAAATATATAAGATTAATATTTTTTTAAAAACAATGAAATAATCACAATTAGAAAACGCATGGGTGGGACTTAATATTGTCCCTCACTGTACTTCATAGGAAAGATAGGAGAAATGGTTGCCATGGTAACAAAATATAAATATTCTCCCCCGTTTATAAATTTTACAACTAGAATTCAAATATATGAGCGGAAAGTAAATATATTTCGACACAAAAACATCGGGCGGGACAAGCACAGAACACAACTTTCAAGGTATGGGAATGTTGTGCGCTGTGCGACCAGTCACACTGGATTTTTTACTTCCACTTTGTTATTTCCTAAAAATCGATGTTTATTTGTTGTTTTTATTTTTTTTCCTTTTGTTAATAATACAAATATTCATATATTTGGAATTTTTTTTTAATGTTCTATATTTATGACGCAAATGAATAGTAAAATACTTTCTTTTTTTTTTTTTTTTTTTCATTTTTATCAATTTCTCTCTCTGACTCACTTACTTTTTTTTTTAATTTCCTATTAAATAAAGGAAGAATGATTTTTATCTGGTAAATACAAAAAAAAAAAATTCCATTAAAATATTGAAATGTTTGCTTCTTAAGAAAAAAATAAATAAACGTATAAATAAAATGTCATGCAGGCAGTCTGTATTTATGTAGAGAGATATGTATAATAATGTATTCTAAAATTGAGAGAGATGCCTGTCTGTGTGTCTGTCAATAAAATATCTCAAGAATGAAAAGATCTAGGAGGTTGAGAATCTAAAAAATAATTGATTTTTGAATTTTAATCAAAATCGTTGGAGCAAATTTAGAGAAAATCGAAAAAAACTGAAAAAGTGCATCAGTAAAGTACTAGTACTCTTTGACCGATTTTGTTCAAAAGCTTCGTGTCACGTCCCATGGGGGTGCCTAACTTGAATATAAAATTTCAACCTCCTAGCTCTTTTCGTTCTTGAGATATTTTGTTCACAGACACACACACAGACACACAGACAGACAGACCATGTCGCGAAAACCACTTTTTTGGATTCAGGGGACCTCAAAACGTGTATATCCATCAAAATCTCGACATCGAATTTTTGACATGAAACCAATACTTTCTCTCTCTATATATTATCATAATATATATGGACCATGTTACGCATTAGTGTGTCAAAGACCAAAAAAATCAAAATTGTGTTAAGCACGGAATATTGTTTCAAATGCTAAAATTAATAATATTTTTTATCAAATTTGTCCTAAAAAAATGTATATTTAATGTTACTTGCACAATTGACAATAAAAATTATATAGAATCCAATGTAAACAAAAAACTTTATTGTTGATTTTCTCAAAACTCGATGTTTGGTCTTTGACACACCATTGCATAACAGGGTCCATATAGAAGTAAGAGAAAGTAAAAAGTACTGCCTGAACTAAACTAAGCCAATAAACAACGCGAGAAAAATAATAAATACATATACGTATTCAGCCCCTTTCATGAAAAAATACGTTTTACGCCCTAGGACTTCCGGTTTTTTAAATATTTAAAATTTTTTAATTTGTTTACATTTTAATTTTTTGTTTACATTCGTCAGAATGTAAACAAATGTGGCCATTTTATTTTTCTTAAATATGGAGAACCCCCGGGGGGGGGGAGGAAGAGGCCCCCCCCCCCCCACCACAAACCGCGGGGGGGGGGAGGCAGGGCGAGTTTTTTTTTTTTTATTGAATGAAGAAGTGAAATAAAAAAAAAACACACCCCCCAAAATAGTTTATTTATATACTATGGTTAAGTGTATTTTATGTTTTGTAAGTGTAAGAAAGGGTGGGGGGGGGGGGGGGGGGGGGGGGGGGGGGAGGGGAAAAAAGGGGGGAGGTTTTTTTAAAAAAAAAAAAAATATGGAGAAATAACCTCTATTAAAATGTCAATCAAGAGAATCCACAGTGAGAGCGCCCCCCCCTTTGAATTTACTACTGTAAATTCTTTCCTACTTTTTTATTCTTGTACTTCATAAGAGAGATGGGAGAAATGGTTGCCAAACAAAATATAAATATTTTTCGATGTTTATAAATTTTACATCTTGAATTTTAATATATCGGCGGAAACTAAATATATCTCGACACAAAAATTGGTGTGAAAGCACAGAACACAACTTTCGATTACAGAAGGTAAGACAAAGTTGTGTGCTGTGCGACAGTCACACCAGATTTTTGTTAATTAAAAAACAAACAAATCCAAATGCAAAGACAAATAATTTTTAAACAAATAACAAAATGACCAAAGATCTTCATTTTTTTTTTATTGAAAGTAAAATTTTGGCTTTTAATTAATAATTAAAGTTCCATCTCTCGTCGCTCTCTTTTGGTCCTTTTAAACAAATAGCAGAGTTGATATTTGAGTTTGGACGAAAATTTCTCTCATTTAAACATAACAAGAAGAAGCAGCGAGGAAAGAAGAAGAAGTTTCCTTAAATGTTTATGTTGAAACTAAAACTGAAAATTATCAAACGAGTTATTATTCTTATTAAAGCACCAAAAAAGATGGAGGCACAGCCAATAAACAACGCGATTACAATAGAAAGAGTCCCCGCTCTCTCTCTCTCTCTCTCTCTTGAAGCTTTAATGTGAAATATAAACAAACAATACAGAGCCCTCATATATACAGTATTTGTCAATGGAAGGGAGAAATTAAAAGTATTCCAAAGTTGGATCTTTTGGAGTTTCTCTCTATCCGTGGAGTTGGTAAATAAAATTGCAAACTTCTTAAAAATCTGGTGTGAATGGCCGCACACCACCCCCGCAAAATTTATTTATAAATACTGTATATTCAGCCCTCGGAGCTTGGTGTAGAGGTTAGCGTGCTAACCTCGTATACCAAACGTCGCGGGTTCGGACCCCAGGCAGTCCGATGATTTTATTTAAGCCAATTGGATACCAAATGGCTTAAATAAGAATGCCTGGACCCCATATATGTATATTTAATCAATAACGGTTATCGTAAAAGTCTTCTATGGCCTGAGTTGCCGAAAAAGCCTGTATGAATGTGTGTGTGAGTGGGAATGAGAAAAAAAAGTGTTAAAAAAAAAAAGAAATATATTCAAATGGTTTCAAAAAAATTAATTACACAATTTTTTTAAAATATCATTTATCAAAGAGAAAAAAAATTCTGGTGTGAATGGTCGCACACCAGGCAACTTTCTCTTAATGTTCTGTGCTTGTCGCACCAGATTTTTTTGTGTCGAGATATATTTAGTTTCCGCCGATATTTTTTCAATAAAAAAATATTCACACTGTTCTCCCATTCACACAGTCTTTACGGCAACTTTTAACGATACTCGTATGTTTAATATATCTATTTGGGGTCCAGGCTTTATTTGAGCCATTTGGTATCCAAATGGCTTAAATAAAATCATCGGACTGCCTGGGAACCGAACCCTCGACCCTTGGTATACAAGGCAGGCGCGCTACCAACTACACCAAGCCCGAGGGCTTCCGCCAATATATTAAAATTCAAGATATAAAACATCGTTTCACGTCCCACGAGGGTGCCTAAATTAAATATAAATTTTCAACCTCTTAGCTCTTTTCGTTCTTGAGACCGTCCATGTCGCGAAAAAATCACTTTTTTGGATTCAAGGGGACCTCAAAACGTGTATATCCTTCAAAATTTCGACATCGAATTTTTGACATGAATCCAATACTTTCTCTCTATATATTTAACATATATATAGAGGTAAGAGAAAGTAAAAAAATGTTTTGACTATGTAATTTAATTAAAACCGAAGCCCTCGGGGCTTGGTGTAGAGGTTAGCGTGCTAACCTCGTATACCAAACGTCGCGGGTTCGGACCCCAGGCAGTCCGATGATTTTATTTAAGCCATTTGGATACCAAATGACTCCCCCTATGCGCCTGAGTTTGCCGAAAAGACTGTGTGAATCTGTGGGTGAGTGTGAGTGTGACTGAGAAAAAAAAGTGTGAGTGTTAAAAATAAAATAAAAAAAAAATTAAAACCGAAACGTCTCAAATTTATTATTTATTTCGGCTTCCTGTAAAATTTTTATTATAAAAAAAATAATCATTTTTGCTTTCTCTTAACTACCCACAGACAGCCTGGAATATTGCAACAATAATGCAAATCTCTCTCAATAATAGCAAGATTGCAGAAAAAAACAAAAACACTTTCTTCCCATTTACACTCGCACTCACACACACATGCTCACAGGATGTGTTAGAATCGGCGCTTTAAGCGCTTGCCAAAGGTAAAAGACAGTTGTGTGCTGTCACACCAAATTTTTTATATTTACTTATATAATTTAAATGATATTCATATTTTCATTTCTTTTTTACTAGCCCGTTTAAATAGACAGAGTGTGTTTTGTTTATTCCCACTTCCACGCAATATTTCCTTCCTTCTTTGTCATTGTGTCACATGCAGAATTCCAATTTTTTTCCCTCTATTATTTTCATAAACTATCTTATTTATTTTCTCGCTGTCCTTTTTTCACCTAATTATAAAAAAAAAAGAGAAATTAAATACACTCCTATTAATGCCAGTTGCTAGTCATCCTATAGATAGCAAATCATCGAAATAGTAAAGAACACGCTTAACCATCGATTTAAAAAATCAAATTTTTTCACATATAAGCTCTCTGAGGTACCTAATGAATAGAATTGTGAAGTTAGCAACTTAATAAAGGCATCATTTAAAAAAAAAAAAAATTAATTAATTTTTGAATAAAAATTAAAAATTTCCAAAATAATTGTGTTGCTAATTTCACTCTTTTAATAAGTTAAAAAAATGAGCTTTTTCACATATAATTAGCTATCTGAGGTACCTGATGAATAGAATTGTGAAGTTAGCAACTTAATAAAGGCATCATTAAAAAAAAAAAATTAATTAATAATAAAAATTAAAAATTTCCAAAATAATTGTGTTGCTAATTTCACTCTTTTATTAAGTTTAAAAAAAATGAGTTTTTTCACATATAATTAGCTATCTGAGGTACCTGATGAATAGAATTGTGAAGTTAGCAACTTAATAAAGGCATTATTTAAAAAAAAAAAAATAATTAATTTTTGAATAAAAATTAAAAATTTCCAAAATAATTGTGTTGCTAATTTCACCCTTTAGTTAAGCCTTATTCCAAACGTTAGGTTTTAACTAATTAACTACGACCTAGGTAGCTCTTTATTTAATCATATGATTCGCTTAACTTGATGTGAAAAGACGAGGGATAGCTAGTTAATTAGAAAGAACCGGCCCTTGGGGAGTGTGAGTTATTAGCAGTGACGTCATTTCACCCGTCAAAGAGTCTTTCGGTGATGGGACAAAAAAAAAAAAAAAATTTGTTTATTATTAAATTCTTTGTTTCTTGTCATTTTGTTGTTGTCGGTTTTAGAGCTGATTAACGAATGAACGAAGGGCATTTCTCTTTGGTCCGAAGGAGAGAGAGAGAGAGAGAGTTCAATTAAACCAGAACAAGCTTTTATGAGTTTCACACACAACCAAAGCTTTTGGACATCGAAATGCTCAGAGAGGGGGGTGGAAAGGCTTTAATTTAACTGCATTTAAACAAGAACAATTTTGAAGTGATTTACCTTTTACTACGATTTAGTTAAAAGACCCTTTTTTTTGACAATATAAGATTGTTAAATTTTATTGATTCCTTTGTCTTTTACTTTATACTGTTGGACCGCGCTTATTAGGCACTCGGTACTTCGGTGTGACAGTTGATATTAGTCAGAAGATCTCTTGTCTGAAATGAATTTTTTTTGGAACGCGGCGTACGCAGGGTGAATTGGGAGAAAAAAAACGCGTTCCTTGCGCCCGAGCTACGGCGGAAGAAGGCGAGATTAGCCGAAGTCTTGGCGAGGGCACGCCCACTTTTCCTTCTCTTTATTTCCTTCGATCTACCGTAGGTTCCAGCTCCCTGGCTAGACGGAAAGCCCGCCTTGCGTCTATTTAAATAATATTCTAATTAAATTATATTCTGAGTTGAAGAAAAGGCGTGAGGAACTTCGTTCTTGCCGAGGGTCCTAAGACCTTTTTTTTAATCTTGTGTGACTGGTCGCACAGCACACAACTTTCTACCTTCGGTAATCGAAAGTTGTGTTCTGTGCTTGTCACACCGGATTTTTTGTGTCGAAATATATTTAGCTACCGCCGATATATTAGAATTCAAGATGTAAAATTTATAAACATGGGAAAATATTTATATTTTTTATGCTTTTGTGGTTGTGGCTGTAAAGAGATTATAATGGAGGAATGGAGATATCAGCCAAATTGGGATTATCTAGGTTAATAAAACTCCCAGGATAAGACGTTTCGGCCTGAATTTATTCAGTTATTGGGAATTATACACATAGTGCAAGTGCCCATGTGATCAAACCAGGATAATTATAATTATCTCTGAGCTTGGGCACCGGAGCCAGATAATTTTGTATGAAGCAAATTCTTCTTCTACTTTCATTGCTTTAATCCCGCCTTGCGGGGTCGGGGGAAGGGGTTTTTGCAACCGGAAGGCCGGCCCATCACACGGTCTGACGCCTGTTGGAAATATAGAACAAAAGAGACTGAGAAAGAAAAGAAGTAGGCCTACTGCCAGTCCCAGCTAGGGCAGCTCGTGGTCGCCATCCACGTACCCACAAGAAGTGGGCCCCTGAGCAATTTGTATGAAGCAAATAAATTGTATTATTGACGAGTCCTGGTTTGATCACATGCACTATGTGTATAATTCCCAATAACTGAAGATAGCCAAATACATTCAGGCCGAAACGTCTTATTCTGGGAGTTTTATTAACCTAGATAATCCCAATTTGGCTGATATCTCCAATTCTCCAATATAATTTATATTTTGTTACCATGGCAACCATTTCTCCTATCTTTCCTATGAAGTACAAGAGTTAAGTGTGCTTCAAACAGAGAGGAAAATGAGAATATACATTTTAAAGAGCATCTAAAAAATAATTGATTTTTGAATTTTAATCAAAATCATTGGTGCAAATTTTGTTTTAAATCAGAAAAAAACTGAAAAAGTGAATCAGTAAAATACTAGTACTCTTTGGTCGATTTTGTTCAAAAGCTTCGTGTCACGTCCCATGGGGGTGCCTAACTTAAATATAAAATTTCAACCTCTTAGCTCTTTTCGTTCTTGAGATATTTTGTTCACAGACAGACAGACACACACACAGACAGACAGACCATGTCGCGAAAACCACTTTTTTGGATTCAAAGGACCTCAAAACGTGTATATCCATCAAAATCTCGACATCGAATTTTTGACATGAATCCAATACTTTCTTTATATATTAACATATATATATAGAGGTAATAGAAAGTTCAAACTAATGAAAATTCATTTTTTTTTTTTACAGTGTAGGTACGTGAAACAAACTGCTCACACCTAGCGAGATCTCGACCTCTGGCCAACTGATTTATTTCTTTAATTAAAGATATTTTGTTTTTCCTTCATCAACTAAATCAATATTACGTCATTATCTAAGCGAGAGCTTAACTAGTCAATGCGACCTCTCTTTCTTACTTTTCACCCTTCCTTGGCACATGAAAAAACCTCAATCCCATTCCCTCCCTCTCTCTCCCCTTTTCCCTACACACACCAAAAGGGAATGAAAAGGGAATTTCTTGCTGGCTAGGCATTCTTTCCAAACAATTATTTAATTAGAATAAAGAAGATTTGAAAAACTTTCTCTCTTTTTTATTTATTTATTTATTTTGCTTCTCTTTTTCTCGTTAGTTGCCATTTAAGACTAAATACGGCCCCAGGCTGCAATAGGTGGGGTTGAGAGGCCTTGTTCAGTTCATACAAAAAGAGAGCTACAAGAACGAAAAGAGCTATAGCTCTTCTCCTTAGGAGGTTGAAATTTTATATTTAAGTTATGTACCCCCATGAGACTTGACACGAAGATTTAGAACAAAATCGGGCAAAGAGAACTAGTACTTTACTGATTCAGTTTTTTTTTTCGATTATCTCAAAATTCGCTTCAACGATTTTTTTTTAATTCAAAAATCAGTTATCTATTAGATGCTCTTTAAAAATGTATATTCTCATTTTGCCATTGAAATCTTCTGAAGACCACTTTACTCTTGTACTCCATAGGAAAGATAAGAGAAATGGTTGCAATGGTTTAAAAAAAAAAAAAAAACACTCACACTCACACTCACACACATATTCACACAGTCTTTTCGGCAACTCAGGCCATATAAGACTTTTTACGATATCCGTTATTGATAAATATACATATTTGGGGTCCAGCTTCTTATTTAAGCCATCTGGTATCCAGATGGCTTAAATAATATCATCGGACTGCCTAGTCCGAACCCGCGACGTTTGGTATATGAGGTTAGCACGCTAACCTCTACACCAGCCACGAGGGCGGTTGCAATGGTAACAAAATATAAATATTTTCCCATACTTATAAATTTTACATCTTGAATTCTAATTAGGGTCCAACCGAAACAAGATTTTCAGCCGAAACCATAACGGAAACTGAAACTTGTATTTCCTATACAAATTTCATATCATTTTACCTTTTACTTTCTCGTATAGAGAAAGTTATGTAATCGTAAAAAAATTCGACTTCGAGATTTTGATGTTTCTCCACGTTTTAGACCTCCCTGAGTCCAAAAAAACCATTTTTGGCATTATGTCTGTGTCTGTGTGTGTGTGTGTGTGTGTGTGTGTGTGTGTGTGTGTGTGTGTGTGTGTGTGTGTGTGTGTGTGTGTGTGTGTGTGTGTGTGTGTGTGTGTGTGTGTGTGTGTGTGTGTGTGTGTGTGTGTGTGAACACGATTGCTTAAAAACCAAAGCAGTTAGATCGATGAAATTTGGTATATGCTCCTTACACTAAAATTGTAGATTTCTATCAACTTTTGGAGTAAATACGTCACTTGGAAGTAGTACTTTACTTAAAAGGTTTTTTCAAAAATTTTGAAATTTTCAATTTTTTTGTTATATTATGATAAAATACTCTATTTTAAAAAGCTTTTATTCTTTGACATTTTTACGAAAACTGAATAGTTTTTGAAATAATCACAGAAAAAATAGAAAATTTTCGTTAATTTTGATAAAAAATCAAAACAAAATCATACAGGTGTCATTAAAAAAAGGGTATATATAAACAAATGAATTTGTGAAACAAATGAATTTGGATAATTGAAGCTTGCAGCTACTCTCATCTGCCAAGGACAAGTAGGCGATATGGGAAAATTAAAATTTTAAATAATTTTAACTTTTTATTATTATCTTTTCAGGTCGAGTGGATTATAATCGTCATTGACGATTATAATCCACTCGACCTGAAAAGATAATAATAAAAGTTAAAATTATTTAAAATTTTAATTTTCCCATATCGCCTACTTGCCTTGGCAGATGAAGTAGCTGCAAGCTTCAATTATCTATATCAACCTCATCAACGAAACACATTCTTCAAATACAAATGAATTTGTTTATATTTACCCTTTTTTAATGACACCTGTATGATTTTGTTTTGATTTTTTATCAAAATTAACGAAAATTTTCTATTTTTTCTGTGATTATTTCAAAAACTATTCAGTTTTCGTAAAAATGTCAAAGAATAAAAACCTTTTAAAATAGAGTATTTTACCATAATATAACAAAAAAATTGAAAATTTCAAAATTTTGAAAAAACTTTTTAAGTAAAGTACTACTTTCAAGTGACGTATTTACTCCAAAAGTTGATAGAATTCTACAATTTTAGTGTAAGGAGCATATACCAAATTTCATCGATCTAGCTGCTTTGGTTTTTATGCAATCGTGTTCACACACACACCCAGACGTAATTCCAAAAGAATATACGAGAAAGTCTCGGGGAAGTCAATCCCCATATTTTTTTTTTCGATTATCTCAAAATTCGCTTCAACGATTTTTTTTTTAAATTCAAAAATCAGTTATCTATTAGATGCTCTTTAAAATGTATATTCTCATTTTGCCATTGAAATCTTCTGAAGACCACTTTACTCTTGTACTCAGTGGCGTAGCGAGGGGTGGGCAAGGGGGGTCATCATGCCCCGGGCGCTACTCATAAAGGGGCGCCAAATGGTCCGCAAAAAAAAAAATTGCTGGGCAATTTTTATTATAATTGATTTCTGGAAAATATTTTTTAAATTTGGTACCATTGTAATATTCTGGTAATAATTTTGTATATTTCCATATAAAATATGGTTTTCGAATGGGGGGGGGGTGCTAAAAAGGTATTGTGCCCCGGGCGCGAGTTAAGCTCGCTACGCCACTGCTTGTACTCCATAGGAAAGATAAGAGAAATAGTTGCAATGGTAACAAAATATAAATATTTTCCCATACTTATAAATTTTACATCAGCCCTCGGGGCATGGCGTAGAGATTAGCGTGCTAACCTCATATACCAAACGTCGCGGGTTCGGACCCCAGGCAGTCCGATGATTTTATTTAAGCCAATTGGATACCAAATGGCTTAAATAAGAATGCCTGGAGCCCAATAATAGATAAATTCTTAAATAACGGTTCAAAGTCAAAGTCTTATATGGCCTAAATTGCCGAAAAGACTGTGTGTATGTTAGTCTGAATGAGAAAAAAGTGTGAATGTTTTTATAAAAAATAAAAAAAATTACATCTTGAATTCTAATTAGGGTCCAACCGAAACAAGATTTTCAGCCGAAACCATAAAGGAAACTGAAACTTGTATTTCCTATACAAATTTCATATCATTTTACTTTTTTTTTTGAAATTTTTTCCGCCTCTTCCTTCTGTGGAAATCATTTTACCTTTTTTTTTAGGAAAGAAAAATTTTTCCCACCTTGCGTAAAGTTTTTTTCTCCCTCATTTGCAAATCATTTGATCTGTTTTTTTTTTTCGGCTGGTTTTTGGCCGAAACCGAATATTCGGTGGTTCCTAATTTAATATACCAATAAAAACTAAATATATGACGAACACAAAAAATCTGGTGTGACAAGTATAGAACACAATTTTCGATTACTGAAGGTTATGTGTTGTGCGACAATTCAGACCAGATTTTTTCAAAATTAGATTAAATATTAATATAATCTCTCTCCATTTATTTAAAATGTAAAAATTGGTGACTACGTCACCACCCTCTCTGAGTTTTTTTTTAGTACCTTTACTCTTATTTGTTTTTTTTTCTTTTCTTTCTTTAAACGAGTCGAATAAATCAGTGTGTGTTGACAATTCAGAGGCGAATAAACCTGGTAACTGGCCCTGAATAAATATTTGTCCACTCTCCCTCTCTCTCTCTCTTTCAACACTCGATGACCTTACCATTCCCACACCCCTCCCCCGACACCTCATGCTTTTCTATCAAATAACTTCTCGTTTCGCTCAAACGTCGTGAATCCAACACCAACAATAAATAAGTAATTCTATTTTGATCGAATTTCATGTTGATGAAAAAATTCTACACTCCCTTCATTAACAAAAAGTTCTGGTGTGACTAGTCTCACAGCACACAACTTTCTCTTATCATTTGGTTCCCAAATGGCTTAAATAAAATCATAGGACTGCCTGGGGTTCGAACCCCCGACTTTTGGTATAAGAGGTGTAAGCGCGCTAACCCCTACACCAAGCCCCGAGGGCAAATTTTTGAGTTTTTTTTTTTATTTACCCATTGGCCTTGCTAGCCATAGGGTCTCACAAATTTTTACATTTTTTTTTTTTTAACCTTTCGGCTTTACAATTCTTTTTTTTTTTTAACAATTCTTATACATAGATTTTACAAAAGTGATACAAACAGAAAGCAGCAAAAAATAAAAGTACATGAATACATAAATAATAAATAAAAAATAATATAAAAACAAAAAACAAACCTTACCCCAAAAACAAAGCAATAGAAAAACAAAACCAAAGCAATACAAAACAGTCACATAGCAATACACGGGGCAAATAAAAAATAAATAAATAAATAAATAAAAAATTTTTGAGTTATTAATTCCTAAAGCTACGATTTCTCCCATTGGAAATGTGTAGAGAAATATTTATGTATTCTTTTCATTTGTGTATTCCATGAATGTAAACAAATCCTCAAGCAGGCACTGGATTGGAGTGGAATAATAATAATTTCCTTTTCATAAATATATAATCCAATGAAAACAAAAAACTTTAATGTTAATTTTCACAAAACTCGGTAGCTGGCGCTTGACACACTAATGCGTAACAGGGTCCAATTAAGAAGAGGCGGTGATCCCATCTTGTCCCATGTTCCCCTACTATCTCAAATAGTCCATTTAAAGTTATTTAATAACGTTAAAATACGTATGAATTTTTTTCTATTTATTTATTTTTTTTATTTTATGAACACTTGATGTTATTTTTTCTTTTTACTACGATATAAATTACAAAAAAAAAAACCTAATGAACGTGAGATACAATATCTTGTTTCTTTTATACTGAATTTAATTTTAAAGGGATTTTGAAAACAAGCAAGGTTATAAAATCAACAACAACAACAACAACAACAACAACATTGGATGGGTATTAAACAGCCACCAAGCATCCATCGTAACTATAAAAGAAAAAAAATAAACAAATTGGCTACAGGAACTCATTTGAGGTCTCTAATTGATGTGCGCCCTTAAAAACATCTCCGTTCCCTTTAACGCCACCGAAAATCAAATTAGACGCCAGTTCAAAACAAATTTTATTATTAAAAACAAATCAATTTTTCATCGTTATCAAACAACTGGACCCTTTTCAAGGGATCAACCCTTCTAAAAATACGCAATGTTCTCCCATCAATTTATTTAAAAAAAAAAATCTAGTGTGACTGGACACAGCACACAACTTTCTCTTACATATGTGTATTAGTACGCTTTGGCCGTTTTTACTTTCTCTTACCTCTATATATGTTAATATATAGAGAGAGAAAGTATTGGTTTCATGTCAAAAATTCGATGTCGAGATTTTGATGGATATACACGTTTTGAGGTCCCCTGAATCCAAAAAAAATATCTCAATAACGGAAAGAGCTAGGAGGTTGAAATTTTATATTTAAGTTAGGCACCCCCATAGGACGTGACACGAAGCTTTTGAACAAAATCGACCAAAGAGTACTAGTACTTTACTGATGCACTTTTTCAGTTTTTTTTTGATTTTCTCAAAATTCGCTTCAACGAATTTTGTCAAAATTCAAAAATCAATTATTTTTTAGATTCTTTTTAAAATGTATATTCTCATTTTGTCATTGAAATCTTCAGAAGACCACTTTACTCTTGTACTCCATAGAGAAGATAGAAGAAATGGTTGCCATGGTAACAAAATATAAATATTTTCCCATACTTATAAATTTTACATCTTGAACTCTATTATACAGTATCGGCGGAAACTAAATATATCTCGACACAAAAAATCTGATGTGACAAGCAGAGAGTACAACTTTCGATTACCAAAAGTAAGAGAAATTTGTGTGCTGTGCGACCAGTCACACCAGATCTTTTCTATTCTTTTAATTAAGATTTTTAAAATTAAAAATCTCTTGAAAAGTTGGTTAAATTAAGATACGTCATGTTGCATTTACACTGACATTTTAATATTCTTAAACATTATTTTAAATTATTACACATATATATCTATTTATTTAATTATAACTAATAATTTGTTTTAATAATGGAGTCATAATTAATTAATTATCTAATAATAAAATAAAGCTTGATTATTGCTAATAATTAAATCACAATAAATAAAGATGATATTTAAATAAACTGGACTTTTTTTTATATTACATTCCTGTATTAAAATAAAAAAATTATTTCTTCTGTCTATTTACTTAAACAAAAAAAATATTCAAGTAAATATTAGACTTGTATTTTATTATTTAAATAAAAATCCAATGTTTAATTATTAT
Organism: Euborellia annulipes; assembly: GCA_023213315.1. Lineage (NCBI taxonomy): Eukaryota > Metazoa > Arthropoda > Insecta > Dermaptera > Anisolabididae > Euborellia > Euborellia annulipes. The sequence continues at coordinate 11,524 of JAKCPI010004541.1, read as the reverse complement.
TATTTTTATTATGATTTTTTTTATATCTTAATCAAGCACTGTGTGTAATTAAAATGGAGATATTTTTTTTTTTTTTTTATTTATTCGCATTTTGGATGGTGGATTTGGATATTTTTTTGTTTGCTAAAACGTTTCCCTTTGCAATTATATAATTCAGTTTTGAATTATTTAAAAAGTATATCTGTAAAGTACTAGTACTCTTAGAAAGATTTTGTTCAAAAGCTTCGTGTTACATACCAGGGGGGTTCCTAGCTTAAATATCAAATTTCAATCTCGTAACTCTTTTTGTTCTTGAGATATTTTGTTTTAGAATTAGAAACACTTTTTTGAGGAGGCCTCTATCCAAATTTTGATAAGAATTTAATACTTTCTTTCTCCATATAAATATGTAAGTAATAGTCAAAAGCGACAAAAATGGGCAAAAGTTTTATGAATGCTAATATTTTCAGAATCGGTTGCATTTTAGTGATGGAAAGATACTCTAGAGTCAGCACTTCCAGTACCGAAGCGTTTAACGGGAATAAGCCGGTAAAGTTGCGGGAAGATGGTTTTTTGCAAATATCTCGAAAACTATGCGGTTTTCCGCAAAAATTCATTTATACAAAAATAATCGAAATTAAATTACAAACAAAAATGATCTAGTACATAATCACAGCAAAGTGAACGGTTCGGGAGATATAGAGAGGTAAAATTTATAATTCATATGAAAGAAGACACTGATATAGAGAAATATTTATATCTTGTTACCATGACAACCATTGTTAGAATTACAAATTTTACCCCTCTATATCTCCCGAACCGTTCACTTTAGCGTGATTATGTACAAGACCATTTTTGTTTGTAATTTAATTTCGATTATTTTTGTATAGATGAATTTTTGCGGAAAACAGCATAGTTTTCGAGATATTTGCAAAAAACCATCTTCCCGCAACTTTACCTGCTTATTCCCGTTAAACGCTCCGGTACTGGAAGTGCTGACTCTAGAGTATCTTTCCATCACTAAAATGCAACCGATTCTGAAAATATTAGCCTTCAGAAAACTCTTGCCCATCTTTATCGCCAGCTCTTGGACTATAAGAGAAAGTAGGCCTAACTCGATTGCATTTAGCATCAGTTCCAATAAATTAATTTGTACCCATTAATAATCCCTAAGCGAAGAACAAACAAATCCCAAGTTTATTTTTTTTTCTTTAATATACCAAAATTAATCCAAAAAAAAAGCGAATGATGATTGGAAGGCGAAGAGACGAAGAGGATCATAAATGAAAAGTTATGTAGTTTGGTTTGAATCAGAAGGCAAAACTTGCATCCCCTATGGATTTTCCTCTCTGGTCATAAAAAGTAATGTTGGTGAGAGGAGTTTAAATATATAAATCTGAACGCTCTCTCTCTCCCTCCTCTTTTAAAGTTATTCCGTGCGCTTCAACTCACTTTATTGATGATATCAATAGATGGAATTAAATCATATTTCCCCCCTCTCCTCTTGGAAAATCATCTCGCATCTTTTTTTTTTGGAGGGAGGGAAAGAAAGAATAATTAACTACAAACTGTAATTAGTTCAGAGGAAAAATCTGGTGTGACTGGCGCACAGCACACAACTTTCTCTTACCTTCGGTAATCGAAAGTTGTGCACTGTGCTTGTCACACCAGATTTTTCGTGTCGACATGTATTTAGTTTCCGGTAGTTTAGGGTACAATTGAATTCAAGATGTAAAATTTATAAGTATGGGAAAATATTTATATTTTGTTACCATGGCAACCATTTCTCCTATCCTTCCCTATGAAATACAAGAGTAAAGTGGTCTTCAGAAGATTTCAATCGCAAAATGAGAATATACATTTTAAAGAGCATCTAAAAAATAATTGATTTTTGAATTTAAAAAAAAATCGTTGGAGCAAATTTTGAGAAAATCGAAAAAAACTGAAAAAGTACATCAGTAAAGTGCTAGTAATCTTTGGCCGATTTTGATTAAAAGCTTATTTTTCCGGTCCCGGGGGTGTTTAACTTAAATATAAAATTTCATCCTCCTAGCTCAATTCCTTCATGCTTAAAATTGAACACACACAGACACACACACAGACACACACACAGACAGACAGACCATGTCGCGAAAATCACTTTTGGATTCAGGGGACCTCAAAACGTGAAGATCCATCAAAATCTCGACATCGAATTTTTGACATGAACCAATACTTTCTCTCTATATATATTACATATATACATAGGTAAGAGAAAGTAAAAAAGTGATTTTCGCAATATGTGAAGAAAATATCTCAAGAACGAAAAGAGCTAGGAGGTTGAAATTTTATATTTAAGTTAGATACCCTCATGGGTCGTGACACGAAACTTTTGAACAAAATCGGCCAAAGAGTACTAGTACTTTATTGCCCGTGTCCCGTGGCTCAGAGAGAAAACACTAGCTTCTCCCCACCCTCGTGTCCCCAAAAAAATCCAAAAATAAATATTCTTGTTTTCAACACCAGGTTTTTGTTTTTAGCCTTTTCCTAGCAATTTATTTTTTACTCAATTTTGTAAACACCCCATAAACTGATATATGTTTATAAATTAATTTTATTTACTAGAATTAAATATTGTATTATCCCTGAATAACCTTACGGTCATACTGGATACGTGAGAAACAGTGGTGTAGTGGCAAAATTTTCAGTGTGGGAACGCTAAATACATGACATGGGGGGGGGGGGGTGCTTCCGGGGCCCTCCGGAAAATTTTAGAAAAATTAATAGGAAAATGGTGCAATTCTAGACTCATATCTTAAATCATTACCTTAATTTAAAAAAAGAATCCCGTGGTACTTCCCTGAGAAATTATTTCATATTATTTAGTGTGATCTTGAGTTCAGCGAATTACCGAATCGTAGTCTTAAGTATAGAATTTAAATATAGAAATTCGGATAGGTACAGTGAGTGCATGGGTGCTGATGCCTCAGGCTTGTCCGTTTTTAAAATCTAAATATGAGGCACTCACGAAAGATTGTAAAAAATTATTTTATTTGGATACCAAATGGGTTAAATAAAATCATCGGACGGCCTGGGATGCGAACCCGCGACTTTTGGTATACGAGGTTAGCATGCTAACCCCTACACCAAGCCCTGAGGGCTCCTTTTCTTTTTATTTTATTTTATTTCTGTCTTAAATTGTTTCCGAGAAAAATGTATGACGCCACTCATTGTTGGTTGCCTAGACCAGTGGGTCGCGACCCCCAGAGGAGTCGCGAGAAAAATTTTCAGGGTCCCCAAATTTAAAGAACTTTATATAACAATAAAAATATATCGCGCTCGTAAACCTTTTGTGATGTCAATCATTTTAACTACGTTGACGATTTAAAAAAAAAAAAACCTCTTCTGCCTACTCAAGGGTCGCGATAAATTTTTTCAAAAAAATGGGGGCCGCAAATGAAGATAGGTTGCGCACCACTGGCCTAGACGATGGACAGAAACCAGCTCCTTTAAGAGACTAACTCTCTCTCACTTGCAAACATTATCGTCTGTCTCTCTGTTTCACTCGTTTCAAATTTACTTTCCGGCTCTTACTTCCATAGAGCCAATGTTAATTTCCTATAGGGATTTGTATGTTAATTTCGATTCAAAAGGGGGTCCCCTTTGGAACTTTTTACGCATTTAAAATTTTTTTTTTTCCAATTCTTATGAAATTTTGTATTTATTTACGATTCTTTATTGTGTATAAAATGTCCAAATATGAGATTAAAATTTTGAAAAATAACCATAGTTTATTTGAAGCAGTCAACATTTAAAATGCAAGTTTGAAACTAAGGTGCTATGGGAAACTAAATATATCTCGACACAAAAAATCTGGTGTGACCAGCACAGTGCACAACTTTCTCTTACCGAAGGGTAAGAGAAAGTCACATCAGATTTTTATTATTTGAGTGAAGTTCTTTTAAGTTGTTCATTCATTAGAACTAATAACATTCAGGCGTATTATTAGTAAATTGTCATTAATTTAAGGGGAGGGGGGAATAATCCAGACGAAAGCCCATCAAATTCAATTCAAATTATAACTCTTCTCAAAATGTGTTTACTAGTATACATCCAATAAATTACAATTAATCAGTTTTGATAGTAATCAATCAATCAATCAATCAGTTTAGCTTTCAACAAAAACCAAGTCAATGTAACAAAAAAAAAATCAAATATACCACAAACATTGTGAATTCTTATCACTTATCAATAATTACTTTTTACTTTCTCTTACCTCTATATAAATGTTAATATATATAGAGAGAAAGTATTGGATTCATGTCAAAAATTCGATGTCGAGATTTTGATGGATCTTCACGTTTTGAGGTCCCCGGAATCTAAAAAAGTGGTTTTCGCGACATGGTCTGTCTGTCTGTGAAGAAAATATCTCAAGAACGAAAAGAGCTAGGAAGTTGAAATTTTATATTTAAGTTAGGCACCTCACTGGTACATAACAAGAGGCATTTGAACAAAATCGGCCAAAGAGTACCTGTACTTTAATGATGTAGTTTTTCAGTTTTTTTCGATTTTCTCAAAATTCGCTCCAACGAATTTGATTAAAATTCAAAAATCAATTATTTTTTGGATGCACTTTAAAATGTATATTCTAATTTTGCCATTGAAAGTTTCTAAAGACCACTTCACTCTTGTACTTCATAAAGAAGATAGGACAAATGGTCGTCAAAATATAACTATTCTCCCGTGTTTATAAATTTTATATCTTGAATTCCAAAGTATCGGCGGAAAGTAAAAATATCTCGACACAAAAAAATCTGGTGGGATAAGCACAGCACACCAGATTTTGCATTGAATTTTCCCTCCACCTGAGTGACCTAATATATAAATATGACAAAGAAAATTTAGGAAAATTATTTTTTGATTGTTGGATTATTATATTACTGGCCAGGCGGGCTTCGCTCCCCCCTGGACCTCCCACGTCTTTTCTTATCAAGTGCAGCAATTTTTCCGTCTAATTGTTTCGGGCAATTAGTAATAAAAATCTGGTGTGACTGGCGCACAGCACACAACTTTCTCTTACCTTCGGTAATCGAAAGTTGTGTACTGTGCTTGTCACACCAGATTTTTTGTGTCGACATATATTTAGTTCCCGACAGTACGGAACATTTGAATTCAGATGTAAAATTTATAAGTATGGGAAAATATTTATATTTTGATACCATGGCAACCATTCCTATCTTCCCTATGAAATACAAGAGTAAAGTGGTCTTCAGAAGATTTCAATCGCAAAATGAGAATATACATTTTAAAGAGCATCTAAAAAAATAATTGACTTTTGAATAAAAAAAAAATCGTTGGAGCAAATTTTGAGAAAATCGAAAAAAACTGAAAAAGTACATCAGTAAAGTACTAGTACTCTTTGGCCGATTTTGATTAAAAGCTTATTTTTCCGGTCCCGGGGGGTGTTTAAGTTAAATATAGAATTTCAACCTCGTAGCTCAATTCCTTCATGCTTAAAATTGAACACACACACACCCACCCACACACCCACACACAGACCATGTCGCGAAAACCACTTTTTTGGATTCAGGGGACCTCAAAACGTGAAGATCCATCAAAATCTCGACATCGAATTTTTGACATGAAACCAATACTTTCTCTCTCATATATATATTACATATATACATAGGTAAGAGAAAGTAAAAATGCATATCAGACTTATTAAAGGGGATATCATTATCTTGTCTTAGGGGAGATAAGACCGAGCCTCAACCCCGATCTCTCCAAATAAAAATAAATAAAAAATTTAATTATATAACAATTTTTATTATTTTTCATATGAGTGAATTAATTATTTAATTATTTTATAAGTTGAAGAGTCTTTTCCATTCCATTTAATTATTTTAATTAATCGACTTTAATTACTTTCTCTTGTTTATTTTTATTTGGCTTTAATTTTTCATAAGACAAGACAAAACTCAATGCTTTCCAATGGGCAAATTCTGAATTTTCTGGGCCTGCCTTTTGAGAATTCAGGGACCTGAGTATTTTTCCTGGACACTCCATAGACTGCTCTATAAGTGTGCAATCACTCCGGGACCTGGCTTGCATTTGCTGACGGGGGTTCTAGCCGAATGGAGAGGAATCGCACACTAGAACTTGAATGGAGTGACGTCATCTTCCATCTCTGTTATTTGGTATTGGAATATGTGGTCGCTGTATACAATATTTTCCATTTGAATGAACTTTCCCAGCAATTTATTTCTAAATAAACTTAATAAAACTAATTCAAGTTATATTAACAAATATTTTTTGCAAATTTTAAGTAAAAAATATTTCTTAATTGAATATTTTAAAAATTATATTTTAATAATTAAAAAAAAAAAATTTGAAATTTATTTAAATAGATTTCCGGGTGTCTGAAAAAAGAATACACAAATTCCAACAGGAAGTTGGTCAAACAGAAGGTGACAGACAGACATTAGCTAATTATATATATTATAGATTTTTCTTTAAACAATAAAATTCTTTATATTAATGGAATTTTTAAAATTAAAAATCCAATTTATAAGCTATTAAAAAAAAGGCGTTATTTTTTTTTCTTTTATTATTTCGCAATACAATAATGGTATTGTTTTTATTTTTGCTCTGTTAATTATGGGTTTTGTTTATTACTCTTCGAGGCAGCCAGTCATTGACCGTTTTTCCAACTCATTACTTATTGGCCACACACAGCCCATCGTTGTTAATGTTCGAGAAGCAAGTTGCCTGGAAGCTATAAAGGGACATCGGTCAACGAGCTAGCTCGTAAAATACACTCTATATCGTACTTAAATTAATACATATATAAAAAATAAATATTTTATTAATTTCAAGGTCAAATATGCCAATCACTAGTCCAGTGACGTCAAAGTCAATAATAAATCATAACAATTAGCCTATTATTATTTTATTAATTATTGTTTTGATCAAATTAAATGGCGGATGACGCTCCACTTCAACAAAATACAATATTATTTCATCATAATTACAATAAATTACATACAAGAGTTGAATATCACTTTAATCAGAAAAAAATGCAGATTAAAAAAAAAAATTTCCTTCTTTCATTCGTTTGTCTTTTGTCATTCATCACATTGTATTATTTATCTTTCTTTTTCTCTTTCAAGTGAGTTTATTAAGGAACACTTTTTTATTTTTATTAGCACTAGAAAAGACATTTCATACGTTTATAAACTGTTTAAGACATTAATAGAAAGTAGCAGCAACATAAATCATATGATGATATTTATTATTCTTAATTTTAAGCTTAGTAGATACTACCTAGATGTTAAAAGAAAAAAAAATAATTTTTACACTTCCTGAGTTTCAACAAAAAAAAAAAAAAAAAAAGTGTGTGTTTGTCAAAGTTTAAATATGAATATATATGATCTACATCTCTTCAATTCTCTGCTAATTGGTATTTGAACTTGAATTTGTTATTTATTATTTTTAGAAATAATATTACAAATTAAAATTAAATAATAATAATAATAAATATTTAAATAATAATATTAAATAATTAAATAATAATATTAAGTAATTAAATAATAATATTAAATAATTAAATAATAATATTAAATAATTAAATAATAATATTAAATAATTAAATAATAGGCCTAATATTAAATAATTAAATAATAATAATAAATATAATAATTTGCTTTAATAGACAGTGCTGATTAATTATTAAATAATAAAATAAAACCTAATTATTGTTAATCATTGGTTAATTATTTAAATAATAATAAAAAAAACAACTTATTATTGCTAATAATTGATCTAACCAATTATTCAAGATTATTTTTAAATAAAAATAATAAAAACCAATCAACTCCTCGTTGCAAATTCAAAAAGAAATTTTGTTAATGGAAGTTTTAGATAGCCCTGGAAAAATATTCTAATATTCAAATTTCCAAATAGGGAAAGCTCAAAAAAATATCTGAAAATTTTCCCCATAGTTTTAAAAAATTAAAGCTAATTAATTATAATAATTAAATCTCTCAAATTAAAAATAATAAAAATTCTTACTTATTTTTTTGATATTTATAAAAAAAAGAAAATAAATAGCAATGATAAAATATATTTAAGATGAGAGAGGGAGCCGCCTAAAGCGGGCTACGCGGCTAGTTTAATTTTAAAATTAAAAAATATTTCTTAATTATTATTCCAATTAATTCCACGCTCTGGTGAGACACTTGAGAATGATTTTTATAAAAAAGATATAAAGTTTTTTTTTCCTAATGCAACTTAAAAAAGAAAAGAAAAAAAATACTTTGTATGTAAATTAGTTTAATTATAAATTTTTCTTCTTGCATATTTTGAATTTAAATTGCACAATTTTATTCTTATTCTTTGAGATTTTTTTTTTCTGTCAGATTGTGAAGGATTATTTTCGAACATTTTACTGGAATATTCTTCATTCAAAAGGGTAGAAATGAAAAGTTTAATGTTAATGTTTGGCACAGACATCTTCTATATATACAATGTAAAAAATATTTTATCTTCTTCTGTGTCCGTCCCCATTCCTGCGGAGCCGGGTAGGAACTTTGTGGAAAAATGACAATCTATAGCTGAAATATTGCTCTGTTTAGCTGTGCTGTTATTTATGAATCTCCATTTGTTTCCATGAAAAATAAAAAAATTATTGTGTGGTTTTATGAAAGCACGATGCAAGTGAAACTATTTTTTGGATCGTAGGCGTTTAACTGAAAATTTTCAGAAAATTATTCAATTAAGGGTATTAAAATCGCGTTTTTAATCTTAACTTAATAATTGGAAAATGGGAAATCAATAGACGTATGTTAAAAACTGAGAACAATATTTATTTAGTAATTGAAGATTTTAATCATTTTACTAGTGATGAGAAGTGGCTGTAGACTTTGAATTGGGTATAGGAGACTTTGCAGCCAAGGAAATTAAATAAAAAACTTATTTAATTATTAATCGTCGACGTTTCGGTCGCAAGTCACGACCTTCCTCAGGACCTGTGGTCAGAATATTTATTTTCAATCATAATCGTAAGTACCGTCATTTTATTGTTAAATAATATAAATATTTGTTAAAAGAATCGTATCATTGTTTATAAATAAATATTATACAATTTGTGTTTGAAAATAAATATTCTGACCACAGGTCCTGAGGAAGGTCGTGACTTGCGACCGAAACGTCGACGATTAATAATGAAATAAGTTTTTTATTTAATTTCCTTGGCTGCAAAGTCTCCTATACCCAATTAATCATTTTAAATTATTTTAAAAATTATATTTTAAATTATTTTAAAAATTTTATTTTATCAATTTAAAATTTGAATAATTAAATCTCACAATTATTTTTTTTATAATTCGTCATATATATTAAATTTCAACTTTCATATTTTTGTCGTCACAGCTTGTGGCGTCATGGTCTTTGACGTCACGGCTTGTAACGCAACATGCTGATAGAAGAGCGAAAAAATTTGAGGCCATCAAATAAAAGTTCCACTTTAAAGAAAATTTAGGAGGCATTACTTTTGTACTTGAATTTGTAGGTTACAAATTTCTTCAAAAATTGAAATGCCGGAGGTCATTTAGACCCCGAATTGATTGGAAATCAACAATCGCTATTAAAAAAAAACTCCGTCAAATAGGCAAGAACTCGAGAGGTGTCTTGAAATATTAATTTAATCGTGATAAGCCCCCATAAACAAAATTGTTCTATTTTATATATATAAAAAAAAATACGGAGATATATAGCCTAGTTTGTTTTTATGACTAATACTCCCTATCATTAGAGGTCTCGGTTTTCTCCTCTCCTACTACATACACAATGTTCATCATAATCAAATGTAATGGGGGGCTTTAGCTTACAACAAGGAGAGAGACTCTAATTAGCATACATGTTCAAGAGATAATCTACTTACTAAAAACCTTAAATTATAGCTATACGTATTAATTTTAGAAGTTAGCCCCTCCTCACTTATAAGGATTAATAAATTTTGTAGAGAGAGAGAAAGAGAGGGTGTTAATTAAATTCGAAATCAATAACCCCTCCTGAGCGATAAACACTTTCTTCGGACTTAAAAGCTCATATCACTATAACTGCTTCTGAAAAATATTATTTTTATTTCTGTCGGTAAAAAAAAAACTTAAGGCGGAACTTTTTCCCGATAAGATGGCGTAGTGTGTCATAAAAAGTATGCCCAAAAATCAAGTAATTCAAAAATTTGCCAAGAGATGTCAGAATGGTAGCTAATGCATTTGGTTGATTTTCATTGATCTTTTAACAATAAATACTTTATAAATGTTATTATATATTATGTATCTTTTATAAAAGCATACAAATATATAAATATAGGCCAAAAGGGGATCGGCTGTTAGACTAGCCTGCCATCTATTGCAAGAATGCTGAACTAATTTGACAGTTGATTTTTAAATAAATCATCTAAACTTATTTTAAAAAATTTCTTAATTAATATGTGATTAATAATAACAATAAATTCATTTTTAAATTTAAATTATTTTTTGTTATTTATTTATTGTTTTATTTTTACGTGCTGGTTGTTGATTTATTGTTGACTATATCTATTTATTTGTTAGTTTATTTTTTATTTATATACTTATTTGCTAGTTAGTGATCGTTTGTTTGTCTGTTGTCCGTTGGGTTTGTCTTTTCAATTGTCCACTGCTCGTCTATTCAGGTGGTACTATCCATTAGTTTTGGCATTGCGTTGTGTATAGGTTGGGCCAGAGGCGCTAATGGCCTTAGATGTCGAGGCGCCCTAAATCTTAATAATAATAATAATAATTAAATTTAAAAAAAGATTATTGGGACAGATTGTTTTTTTTGTATTTGCTTGATAACAAAAAAATTAATTACGATAATTTTTTAATAAGTCATTAAACAAATTATAGCTCGATGGCCCAATAATCTCTTATGAATTTAATTCATTTAAAAAAAACTGCATTGAAAAATTCCTTGAAATAGTCTAGTTTTTTTTTTTTTTTTATTTTTAAGTACGTTTCGACGCCGCTCCTGAACCCCCTTAACATAGAATCCTCTAACTACGCAACCGGCCCTAAATGGCCATATTGTTGAAAAACTCAAAACATGTATTTTCTTCAAAATCTTTTTGACATTAATCCAACACTATATAGATAAATAATCTTTCAATTTGAATGAATCCAACCAACCCTCAAAGGAGAGTAGCTCGTAATTTCAAGATAAAAAAAAAACAACAAAATAAATAGAGGATAACCATTTATCATCTTGGCATCTTTGTTTTTTTGTTATTCAAATAATTATGAATTAAATTTGTTTTATGTGACCATTAAACTCATGGCCAGTAGGGTAAGTAATATAATAATAAAAAAAATTTCTTCAAATATGATAATTTTTTTTTATGATCCCCCATGAGAGTTTCTTTATCTTTTATCGCGTGTGTTCTGAGCATCTTTTAAAAAAATGCCATTCTTAAATCGGGGGTATTATATAAAAGATTTAAGTTTATATACTATTTGTCCGGCATCTTCACCTTCAACGAATATAA
>JAKCPI010004540.1:0-25087 GCA_023213315.1 Euborellia annulipes | reverse complement strand
ACCAATCATTTGCAATAAATAGGGACGAGATCTTAATGGCCTGTGATGCCGAAAAAGACCTAAAAACGAATTTTAAAAAAATAATTATTTTTGGTTTTGAATTCAATATTTACTCAGGTCCTTTTCTATGTGTCAATATAAATAACCTTAATTTATTCTTTGTTTAAAGGAAAATTTATCAGAAAACGATGCTTTGGGGCTAAGATTTTAAACACGAATTCTCCCAGTTCTTCTGTAAATTTAAATACCTTCTTTCTGATGAAGTAATTCGTGTTTTATTAAAGATTTTAAAGTGAAACTTTTATTTATTTATTTTTTTCTTTTATTCTAGACACAGGCCAGAATATCGCTTTTTTTTGTTCCAAGCGATGAAATTATACAAATATATATTGTATATATATATCATGTATATATATCTGGCAGGGCTATAATACTTAAAAGAATGTATTTGATCTATAAATTCATTTGTATTTCAAATATAGGAATTTTGCCTGCTTCTGTGTATATATTTAAATATTTTTTTTTTTTTAAACAATGACATTTTAAACATTAATCGTTGTTTATTTGATTAATTAATAATACAAAAATCCTAACAAGGGACACAAACCAAAAAGGTACACTTCATGTTGATTGTTAATGGACGTATATTATTATTATTATTATTATTTTTGTTATTGTATTAAATTTGTATTGTGTTTGTTTGGCCCTTAGCCATTGAGAACTGGTGCCTCTAAGCGGGCCGTTAATAAATTTATTTATTTATTTATTTTATTTTTTTTTTTAACAAAATACCTGATACTTCATTATTTATATATATTTATGGAAAGAGTCCTTTTTATCAAAAGCAAAATATAATATTATTTTCTTAAACATAAAAAATAAATAGATTATAATTCAAAAATAAATAATAACCAGCTCATGGTTAATTAAAAATTTTAATTATTTAAATATAATTTCATAAACCTATTATTATCGATTTCACCTTCGATAATCGACAAATTTCAAATTTTGGAGGCAATTTGTTTCATGACGTCACGCGATGGCAGCGACATCGCAAACCATTCGGTTAACCTGTTTCCATTGCAGGTATAGGAGCCTTCCCATCTGTATATAGGCGTGAAAATAAGCTTTTGAACAAAATCGGCCCAAAACTACTAGTAGGCTACATTACTGATGTACTTTTTCAGAAAACAAATTTTCCTGTCGACGTTTCGAGCGCCAATCACGCTCTTTCTCGGGACAGTATGGCAATTCTTACGGATTGCAGTAATTTAACTATCATTTGATATCAACAAACTGATTTTCAACTAATATTGTTAATGTGTGTGGATGTCTAATGATATTCAAATTACTACAATCCATAAGAATTGACATACTATTCCGAGGAAGAGCGTGATTGGAGCTCGAAACGTCGACAAAAAGTTTATTTTTTAATCTTTCCTTGGCTGACTTCATTTCATTATTTATATTTAATACGCACAGTCAGTCGAGAAAATTATTTTCATTCTCCTAAGTTGTCACCTTTTGAATCTCACTTCTATTGTTCACTTCCATTGGATTATTTTAATTTACGAGTAAGAAATTTTTTTTTTTAATTATTTGACATTGCAAATTTAATCTACGCATATATGCTGAAATATAAACAAGTTTAATATTTTATTTTGTCGATGATTCCTGTGATACGGATACAGAGATGATGAAAGGGCTAAAGGCTCCGATCTTGGGGACTATACACCCACCTCAAATTTTTAGAGGGGCGAAGTACACTTTCACCTTACTCTCTTTTAAGAGAAATTATAAATCCAAGTGTATATATGTATAAAACATTCAATCTAAATTCCATTTCTCTTTTTTGTATTTAGAAATTCTTAATTATGGCGATTAATGAATTTACTTATCCAAGTTGAAAAAAGGGTTGCAAAGGAGGGGGGGGGGGGTGGGAAGAATCCCTTCAAAGCGGCAAAAGGATTCACTCAGAGAGAACGAGAGAGATGCTATCGGAGTTGAAGGCAACTTTAATTAACTTTTCTGTTGATTTTAGAACCTGGCTTTTGAACTAAGTTGGAGAAAATAAATAAAAGAGACAGACAAACTGAAAAGCACATAAGATGGTCATAAGTAAATAAATAAATAAATAATCTCTTTATTATCGTACCAATTGATGATAAAAACAAAAAATTAACATCAAAAGAATCTTTAATAATTATAAAATTTAAATATGATAAATAATCCAAGTTTTGGATCTTCTATCGATTACACAAGCCCGCAAATTGCAACTTTTGGTCTGTCTTTCTAACTTTCCCAACTGATTCTAATGTATTTTTGTAAGCTCAAAAATCAAGACGGCTTTTCTACATTATATTAGAATTAGAATATAGATTTTAAAGAGCATCTAAAAAATAATTGAATTTTAAATTTTAATCAAATCGTTTGAGAAAATCGAAAAAGAAAACTTCGTGTCACGTCCCATGGGGGTGCCTAACTTAAATATAAAATTTCAACCTCCTGCTCTTTTCGTTCTTGAGATATTTTTTTCACAGACCGACTATCTTTGGAAAACAACTATTTTGGACTCAGGGGACCTTAAAACGTGTGTATCTAGAATTTTCGACATGAATCCAATACTTTCTCTTTCTATATATTAACATACAGGGGAGCCGGAACGAATTTGAATAAGGGGGGCAAAAAAAATTTTTTTAGAAAATTAAAATAATTTAATATGTTCAAATAGTATAAAACAAAAACAAATCTACTATAAATCTTTAAAAATTTTAAATAAAATCACAATTTTAGTAAAATTAAAATTTTAAAAAATTTGCTAGTGATTTTATCAAAAAATTTTTAGGCTATATTTATACTATTTGAAAGAAAGAAATTTTTTAATTTTCTTCTTTTATTTCAATATAAAATGTTTTGAGAAATTAAAAATACAATAGGGTCTATATAAAATACAGTGCGTTTCATATTTATAACCCACATTTAAATTTTTAAAATGCTCAATATTTTTCAGGCTGAGAAAAGATTTTTGGCTTAAATCTAATCCAAACATGAGTGATAAACCTTTCTGTAATGAATTTCCTGCAATTCATTTCAATAATCTGATAGTTTTGCTGAAATAAAGAAAAATAGTCATTTGTGTGCGTTTCATAATTATAACCCATATTGAATATTTAACAAAATAACATTAATACAATTTATTAAAAATTAATTGGACCTCCCTTGAGTTTTATAACACCAATAATTCTTTTTTTGAGAGAGTTAATTAAATTTTTTATCAACTCTTTATCGAGTTGTCGCCATTCCTTAACAATTGCTTCTTTCAAATGATTTGTCGAGTCATATTGACGATTTCCGGCATATACACGTCTCACAAGTATTCCCCAAATGTTCTCAATAGGGTTTAGATCGGGTGAACAAGCAGGCCACTTCATTACATTGATGGAATTATTCTCCATCCAAGTCATGGTTTCGCGACTGGTATGAATTCTGGCATTGTCTTGTTGAAAAATCCATGTTTTTTCGGGATGTTCTCTCAAAAATGGAATTAAACTTTTTTCAAGGACTTGGATATAATCTCTACTGTTCATTCGAGATGATGTGAATTGAATATCCAAACATCCTGAAGCAGAAAATGCGCCCCACATCATCAAGGAGCCTCCACCAAAATTCCTCTTGGAAAAATATAGAGGTTCCTTTCTTAGATCTCGCCAGTATGAACGAAATCCGTCTGGCCCATCTAAGTTCCATTTCTTTTCATCAAAAAAAAATTATCTAAAAAAAAATTAAAAGGTAAAAATAAAAGAAACTTACATAATAAAAATTCATGAAAAATCCTCACGGATGACCATTCTGTAGCCATATTGTTTTCTGCGAACTCGAGCCGAGCATTCTTATGATGAACAGTTATTCGTGGAACACTCTTCATTTTGTTCCTACATATGATAGGACTTCGTCGTAATGTCCGCCAAACAGTTGTTTTAGACACCTTTGTTTCAACAAGAGCGGTCATTTTACTGCAACTTTGGTCCGAGTTGCTTGCCGATCTTAAAATTTTTTCTTTCTTCTCGGGAAGAAAGTTTTCTTTTTCTTCCCCTACGCTTTTTTTTGCCATATAGGTCAGGGTTTTTTAAAAAATTTTGGATTACTCGGCGACTTCGGTTAATTTTTCTAGAGATTTCGCTTATTGTTAACCCTTCCTCTTTAAAAGCTAAAATTTTACCCTTTTCAATATCTTTTAAAGATAACCCACGTGGCATCTTGTAAAAATATTAATTACTAAATAATGACTTTAAAGAAAATTTAAATAATTCTATTTATTGACTTTCAACTGCAAGGATCAACGACTGGGTTATAAATATGAAATGAATAAAAAGGACGATTTTTCTTTATTTCTTTGAAAATTCTAATATATTGAAATTATTTGTAGTAAAATTATAACAAAAATGTTTCTCATTTATATTTGCATTAAAATTAAGGCAAAGATTTATTGATTTTATTGATTTTATTTATTTTATTTTAAAACTTCAAGATGGGTTATAAATATGAAACGCACTGTATTTTGGAAAAAAATGAATTTCTTACACTTTTAATTTTTTTTTAATTTAGAGTTTTATTTTTCAAAAGTAAAAATCTATCATTTTTAAAAATAAATGAAATAAAAGAAGACATATTGCCCCCCTCTGCCCCCTTCTATAGGATGTTGGGGGGGGGGGGCAATGTACCCTTGCCCCCTCCCCAATTCAGGTGCCTATGTTAACATATATAGAGGTAAGAAAAAGTAAATCTGTTTTAAAATGAGCTTTGAGAGCACCCTTCTCCTACAAAAAGACATAAAAAATAAATAAATAATGTCCTGATGAAAAGTGCGATCGGCACTCGAAACGTCGACAAAAAATAGATTTTTGTTTTATTTTTCGCCTTGGCTGCCCTTGTAACGCATCCTCATATCATAAAAAATAAAACTGAACAAATTGCAAAATAACTATAAAATCATCAGACTGCCTGGGATCCGAACCCTCGACCCTTGGTATACAAGGAAGGCACGCTACCAACTACCCCAAGCCCGAGGGAACATTGTTCATTTTAAACACAAAAACTTATTACCTTTTTAATTTCTCCCTCTTATTTATGCAAAATAATATTTTCCTATAAAAAAAATAACCGGATAACTTAAATCTTTTGACACGAATTATGGAAATCAAAATCCATATTAAACCATAAATACAAAAACCGGAAATACTTGATATTAATTTCATTAATAATTTATATAGCCTATATGCTTATATGCTGTGTTTTCCTCCTAAAGGAGAGAGAGATGCTCAGAGAGAGAGAGAGAGAGAGATCTGAAATGGTCGTCGCCTGATGGCCTCCAGGCGGCGCCAAGGTCTCCTCTCTCCAGCATCCAAGGACATTCCTCCCCACTCTCAATCATTGCATGTTTTTTATTTTATTTTTTTTTAATTTATAAAAACAATTTACTATGCACCTTATAATTCATTCATTTTGAAGTCAATGTTAAGTTTAATGTCCTCTTCATGGCATCTAAACAAAAGTTTTTATTTAGTATACCCAAAACTTCAAAATCGTTACTTATAATCTTATTTTGTTTAATACGAGTATATCTATCGACCCTCTTCTCGCAATATCTTTAAAAAATCTAGAGTGACTTTCTCTTACTTTTGGGAAGAAAAAGTTGTCTTCTGTATTTGCCACACCAGATTTTTTTATGTCGACACATATTTAGTTTTATGAATTGAAGATGCAAATTTTTTTTTTTTAACACTCACACTTTTTTCTAATTCCCAATCACACTCACACATACATTCACAGTCTTTTCGGCAACTTAGGCCATATAAGACTGACGATAACCGTTATATGACGATAATATACAGTATATATTTGGGCAGTGGCGTAGCGAGCTTAACTCGGGCCCGGGGCACAATACCTTTTTAGCGCCCCCCCCCCATTCAAAAACCATATAATATTATATGTAAAATATACAAAATTATTATATTAAATTATATTTTCCAGAAATCAATTATAATAAAATAAAAATTATCCAGCAATTTTTGTTTTGCTGACCATTTGGCGCCCCTTTGTGAGTAGCGCCCGGCGCATGATGACCCCCCTTGCTCCCCCCCTCGCTACGCTATTGTATTTGGGGTCTAAATGGCTTAAATAATCGGACTGGCTAGGATCCGAACCCGTGATCCTTGGTATACAAGGCCACGCTAACCCCTACACCAAGCCAGCGGGCGTTGTAAATTTTTTTTTTTTTTTTTTTTTTTTAAACATTCACACTTTTTTCTCATTCACTCTCACATTCACACACACATTCACACAGTCTTTTCGGCAACTTAGGCCATTTAAGACTTTTGACGATAACCGTTATGAATATATATTATTTAGGGTCCAGGCATTCTTATTTAAGCCATTTGGTATTCAAATGGCTTAAATAAAATCATCGGACTACCTGGGGTCCGAACCCGCCACGTTTGGTATACGAGGTTAGCACGCTAACCTCTAACACCATGCCCCGAGGGCGTTATTCAAAATCGATGGAGCGAATTTTGAAAAAATCGAAAAAAAAACTGAAAAATTACATCAGTAAAGTACTAGTACTCGTTGGCCGATTTTGTTCAAAAGCTTCGTGTCACGTCCCATGGGGTGCCTAACTTAAATATAAAATTTCAACCTCCTAAGCTCTTTTCGTTCATGAAATATTTGTTCACAGTCAGACAAACAGACAGACAGGTCATGTTGCCAAAACCTTTTTTGGATTCAGGGAACCTCAAAACGTGTAGGCCTATATCCATCAAAATCTCGATATAGAATTTTTGACATGAATCCAATACTTTCTCACTATATATATATATATTCAACATCTCATCGAATAATAATAATAGTCAAGATGTAAAGCCCGCCGAAGGCAAACGGCACGGATAGTATTTTATATATTGTATTTATAGTAACTAAATTTTTAGAAGAGATACATAGCCTCGTGTGACTGTGTGTATTTCATTACATCAAATAAATAGGCCTTGTCTCTCTGGGATGTTGAGCCAAAGGTTTTTTTTTTTTATACATTTTCTTTGCAATATGTCACTCAAAATACAATTTATTTTATATTAGGAAACAAGCGGAAATAAATATAATTTTATCCTCTTTGACAGCAGAAGAGCATTTTTCTATACCCAACTTAAATTTTCATTTTTTTAAGAGAAATATTTCCCTGTCAAAATAACATTTAAAATACTCTATATTTACAAAGAAAAATATTTGGCAACGGAGTAGAGCAACAGTCACTACAATAGTTACTGTTAAGTGTTGCGTTAAAACCTCGGGTGGGTGGCCCTAAGCGTGTTGAAAGTACCCCGATAGCCATCGGTATTATTAATTGAAAAATAAATATATGTAAATTAAAACTCTAAAGCGCCCCATACACGCCGTACTTTGGTACGCGAGCCGGATCCTCCGAATTTTCTCACGAGCCGAGCCGAGCCAAAAATAAAATAAAATACTTTATCTGAGGAATGAGCCCGATTCATGAGAGCCCACACATGTGCGGATCTTCTCCCGAACCGAGCCGAGCCGGACAGAAGGCCCAGACGGGTCTGTCCCGGCTCGGCTGGTGAGAGCCCACACACGAGAGGATTTGGCTCGTATGAAGGCGAGCCGAGCCGGGCTCGTGTACCAAAGTACCAAGGCTTGTATGGGGCGCTTAATGGCTTCTGCAGCCAAAAAGGGCAATTTAAAAAAAAGAGAAGAAAAACATTTCTTTCTTTGGATAATCTCTTTCATTTATAGTTATACAAAATCATCAAATGGGTCTAGGATAAAGTGACCAGATTATTATTGATAGGGAATTGATGAAGGGGGTTCGAAAAGATTAAAAAAAAAAAAAAAAAAAAAAATTATAAAAATACCTTGCTAATATTACAACTCATGTCTTGGCAAAATAGCCACGTGGCTGCGGAAAACCTTATATTTTCTTCCCGTTCTCATTAGCTTGTTGGGAATTCTTTCCAAAAATCAGGACTTTTTAAAAAGACCGCTGGACAAATAACTACTTTTATAAAAAGTAAAAATAAATGGAAAATTAATTATTGAAAATATATTTAAAATTACTTTTTTTTAAGTCTTTTCGGCATCTTAGGTTATATTGACTTTGCGATTATTATTTTTAAATTATCCAGGCACATTTAAAATTACTTATTAATTAATTAATATTTTTTAATTATTATAATCTGTTTATTTAAGTAATCTCCTTTTTTTCACTTTAATTTGCTGTCTAGTTAGACCGAGTATTTCATCTCTTATTTTCTATACTCTCTGACCAGAATGACTTGCCTCTGCTTGCCTCCAATTAAATAGAATCACCTCGTGTTATGAATAATTAATTTTGAATAATCGACATTATGTAAATCATTTTAACACAAACGGATTATTTAAGTTTATTCTATATTAAACGAGCTTCAAAATGGATATAAATTTTTTTAGCTCATATTTGAGGTGGCCGAGAAATCTCATCACAAAGTTTGTCAGTTCTAATCATTTTCATGTAATTTTTATCACACGATTATTTAATCAATCCAAAGAATATTTAATTTATATAATATTCTTTGAAATAAATCTAATAATTAAAGCTGTTTGGATTTTATTAAAATGTTAATTAATATCGATGGTGCCCCCGAGTTTGGCGTAGTATGTAGCGTGCCTACCTCCTATACCAAACGTCGCGGGTTCGGACCCAGGCAGTCCGAAGATTTTATTTAAGCCATTTGGATACCAGATGGCTTAAATAGAAATGCCTGAACCCCAAATACATATATTAATTACAACGGTTATCGTATAAAGTCTTAAATGGCCAGAGTTGCCGAAAAGACTGTGTGAATGTGTGTGTGAGTGTGAGTGTGAATGAGAAAAAAGTGTGAATGTTTTAATTAAAAAAAAAAAAAAAAAAATATCGATGGTCTGGAGGATTATGATGTTTACATATATTTTCATTGGAAAAATATTTTCTCCTATTCTGGATAATTAATACCATAGGCGCCGGAACTGGGGGGGAGGGGGCAAGGGTACATTGCCCCCCCCCCGGCATCCTATACGGGAGCAGAGGGGGGGGGCAATATGTCTTCTTTTATTTCATTTATTTTAAAAATCATAGATTTTTACTTTTGAAAAATAAAATCTTCTAAATTAAAAAAAATTAAAAGAGTAAGAAATTCATTTCATTAGAATATGTGAGGTTTCACTAAGTCACATATGGGTCATTCCACGTCAGTTCAACCAGGCCATTTCACCCATAATCTCAGATTTTTATGAAACTTGGAATGTTTGTTCTATATATATAGACTAGCTGCGGTAGGGTTGCCTTCGGCAACCCTACCCCGCTAGGCCCTGGCGGGCGGCGTCTCGGGATATGACTAAGAGTTGTCCAGATAAATGTATTTTAATTAATTATGAGGAAGAGTTATTTTTTATTTTAAATATTTGATTAATATATTTTTCAATTATTTACACCCTAAGAAAGCAACATTTTAAATTTTATTAAAATCGAATGAAAAATAAATTTTAGGGGGGCCAGGGGGGTGATTGCACTTTCTGATGTCTAAAATACCATTTTTCAATTATTTACACCCTAAGAAAGCAACATTTTAGATTTTATTAAAATCGAATGAAAAATAAATTTTAGGGGTGGTCAGGGGGGTCTAAAATACCATTTTTCAAATATTTACACCCTAAGAAAGCAACATTTTAAATTTTATTAAAATCGAATGAAAAATAAATTTTAGGGGGGTCAGGGGGGTGATTGGTCTTTCTGAGGTCTAAAATACCATTTTTCAATTATTTACACCCTAAGAAAGCAACATTTTAAATTTTATTAAAATCGAATGAAAAATAAATTTTAGGGGTGGTCAGGGGGGTCTAAAATACCATTTTTCAAATATTTACACCCTAAGAAAGCAACATTTTAAATTTTATTAAAATCGAATGAAAAATAAATTTTAGGGGGGTCAGGGGGTGATTGGTCTTTCTGAGGTCTAAAATACCATTTTTCAATTATTTACACCCTAAGAAAGCAACATTTTAAATTTTATTAAAATCGAATGAAAAATAAATTTTAGGGGGGTCAGGGGGGTGATTGGTCTTTCTGAGGTCTAAAATACCATTTTTCAATTATTTACACCCTAAGAAAGCAACATTTTAAATTTTATTAAAATCGAATGAAAAATAAATTTCAGGGGGGGGTCAGGGGGGGGGGTGGGCTAAAATACCATTTTTCAAATATTTACACCCTAAGAAAGCAACATTTTAAATTTTATTAAAATCGAATGAAAAATAAATTTTAGGGGGGCCAGGGGGGTGATTGCACTTTCTGATGTCTAAAATACCATTTTTCAATTATTTACACCCTAAGAAAGCAACATTTTAAATTTTATTAAAATCGAATGAAAAATAAATTTTAGGGGGGTCAGGGGGGTGATTGGTCTTTCTGAGGTCTAAAATACCATTTTTCAAATATTTACACCCTAAGAAAGCAACATTTTAAATTTTATTAAAATCGAATGAAAAATAAATTTTAGGGGGGTCAGGGGGTGATTGGTCTTTCTGAGGTCTAAAATACCATTTTTCAATTATTTACACCCTAAGAAAGCAACATTTTAAATTTTATTAAAATCGAATGAAAAATAAATTTTAGGGGGGTCAGGGGGGTGATTGGTCTTTCTGAGGTCTAAAATACCATTTTTCAATTATTTACACCCTAAGAAAGCAACATTTTAAATTTTATTAAAATCGAATGAAAAATAAATTTTAGGGGGGCCAGGGGGGGGGGTGATTGAACTTTTTGAGGTCTAAAATACCATTTTTCAATTATTTACACCCTAAGAAAGCGACATTTTAAATTTTATTAAAATCGAATGAAAAATAAATTTTAGGGGGGGTCAGGGGGGTGATTGGTCTTTCTGAGGTCTAAAATACCATTTTTCAATTATTTACACCCTAAGAAAGCAACATTTTAAATTTTATTAAAATCGAATGAAAAATAAATTTCAGGGGGGTCAGGGGGGTGATTGGTCTTTCTGAGGTCTAAAATACCATTTTTCAATTATTTACACCCTAAGAAAGCGTCATTTTAAATTTTATTAAAATCGAATGAAAAATAAATTTTAGGGGGGTCAGGGGGTGATTGGTCTTTCTGAGGTCTAAAATACCATTTTTCAATTATTTACACCCTAAGAAAGCAACATTTTAAATTTTATTAAAATCGAATGAAAAATAAAAAAATGAAATTTTAGGGGGGGGGTGGGGGCGCCGAGCGGAAAAATCTTTTCAAATGTCTAATTGTTAGGGGGGAAGAGTTTTTATTTTTCATTTTAAAGATTTGATAAATATATTTTTCGTGAAGCGAGTTAGATCCTGTTTTCCAATGCTTTGCTATGGGGTAATAGATAACCCCCAAAAAGGGGGGGGTTCCCTACCCCTAATTCGATATAATGATAGCCTAAAACCACCCCCGGAAAATTCCCTACCCATTAAAAAAAACTCCATGAAAATCGGTCCAGTAGTTTCGGAGTCTATGCGTTACAAACAGACAGACAGACAGACAGACAGACAGACAGACAGACAGACAGACAGACAGACAGACAGAAGATTGTCTTTTATATAATAGTATAGATATAGATAAGTAACAGCACCAAATTTCAATTTTTTTATCTCACTTAGGGCCGGTTGCTTCATCCTGGGTGAGCTTGTTAGCCCCGACTTTTTTTGTAGTGCAGAAACCCACTTCAGTTTTATTTTTATAGTAAAATATACGATATTTCATCATTTTATTGCTAAAAGAAGTATTCTAGAAGTACATATATTTGTTATTTTACCTTATATTCTACTTATTTTATCAATAAAATGATGAAATGTTGTATATTTTATAAAATATGTTATAGGCTAGGGCCCACTTGCATCAGATCTCGTCGCCATATTTAGCCCTGAGTTAACCTCACTTTTGAGTAATTTCATATAGATATATGGGGAATTGGAGCCAAGGTCCGGGCTAAAGTTAGCCCAGGCCCAAAGGTGGGGCTAAGATTTAGCCCTGGGTTGACACGTACGAACATGTATTATGAACTCAAGCATCCTAACTTCACCAATATAAATGTAAAAAATAATATAAATGCAATCTGGAATCTATCGTTTTTTTGTTATTATTCATTTTATGTCAATCAGGATTATACTCGTATATCCAGGATATATTGCAAGTTGTTGAATATTCTCCTAACTTCATCTAAGGTATTGCACATGTCTTGTTAATAAAACTATTTGTTTTCAAATTGAATGCAAATTGATATAATATTGATATTAAATATTTATATAAATATTTTTAGTTGATATTACTTCTTGTCAGGTGAAAATAAAAGATATATTTCTTTTTGAAATTATCTTTATTTGAGCCACACAGCTGGCAATTTGTCAAAATAGTTGTGAAGATTGGAACAATTGACTAATTGTTATGTGAAAACTAATAAATCTTGTTTATTTTTTTGAAAATTTTCAAATTTTAGCAAAAAAAATTAAATTCTTATATTTAAAATGTATATTAATAATATTTATTTAAATTATGGGTGATAATATCAATTTTTATTTTTAATAATTTTTATAAGATGCCTTAATTGAGTTGCAAACTTCACAAACAGAACATGATTTGTTCCCCCGGAAGAGGGTTTCTGCATTACAAAAAAAAGCCATTTAGCCCGGGGCTAACAAGCTCACCCAGGATGAAGCTACCGGCCCTAGTTTTCGAGTTATGGCACTTTAAAGTTTTCGATTTTTTCAGCTTGCGCTAATGCCAAACAAAATGTGACATGGAAGAGAAAATAATTTCTCATTTGCTTATTTGACAACTCAATCTTGATGAAATTTTTTTGGTAGGTCCTTTAAACAATAAGGAATTAGAAAAAAATATATCACGAATCTAAGTTAATCCTAAAATATAAAAAAAAATTCATATTGTTGATTTTTTTTTAGTTGTGAAAACGCAAACATGCTTTAGCGCTAAAGCCAATATCTCCAAAAGGGAATGAGATATTCAAGAAATTTTTTTTTCTAAATAATCTGCATGAAATGGGCTTTAATTTAGTAAAATAAAAATTTTGTGTATTTTGTTCCCTCTATTTCTAAAATCCATTGCAAGTTTGAATATATAGTTTTACATGTTAAAAAGGTTTCAAGTCCAAAATGAAAATATACATTTTAAAGAGCATCTAAAAAAATAATTGATTTATGAATTTTAATAAAAATCGTTGAAGCAAATTTTGAGAAAATTGAAAAAACTGAAAAAGTACATCAGTAAAATGCTAGTACTTTTTGGTCGATTTTGTTCAAAAGCTTATTTTGAGTGTCCGGGAGGGTGCCTAACTTAAATATAAAATTTCAACCTCCTAGCTCAATCCTTTCATGCTTTCAATTGAATTGATTGTGTTTTCGTCTGTGTTCAGTTTTAAGCAGACCCACCCACAGAGTTCATTTGAAATCATGAAAGGATTGAGCTAGGAGGTTGAAATTTTATATTTAAGTTAGGTACGCTCCCGGACACTCAAAATAAGCTTTTGAACAAAATCGGCCAAAAAGTACTAGTACTTTACTGATGTACTTTTTCAGTTTTTTTCCAATTTTCTCAAAATTTGCTTCAACGATTTTTATTAAAATTCATAAATCAATTATTTTTTAGATGCTCTTTAAAATGTATATTTTCATTTTGGACTTGAAACCTTTTTAACATGTAAAACTATATATTCAAACTTGCAATGGATTTTAGAAATAGAGGGAACAAAATACACAAAATTTTTATTTTACTAAATTAAAGCCCATTTCATGCAGATTATTTAGAAAAAAAAATTTCTTGAATATCTCATTCCCTTTTGGAGATATTGGCTTTAGCGCTAAAGCATGTTTGCAGTTTTCACAACTAAAAAAAATCAACAATATGAATTTTTTTTTATATTTTAGGATTAACTTAGATTCGTGATATATTTTTTTTTCTAATTCCTTATTGTTTAAAGAACCTACCAAAAAAATTTCATCAAGATTGGGTGTCAAATAAGCAAATGAGAAATTATTTTCTCTTCCATGTCACATTTTGTTTGGCATTAGCCAAGCCGTGAAGGGGAAAAAATCAAAACTTTAAAGTGCCATAACTCGAAAACTAAGTGAGATAAAAAATTGAAATTTGGTGCTGTTACTTATCTATATATATAGAACAAACATACCAAGTTTCATAAAAATCTGAGATTATGGGTGAAAATTTTGGATTTTTGGTTGATTTGACGTGGAATAACCCATATTCTAAATAATTCTTGCGGCTTATAAATATGTTCATTTCAAATAATAATTCCAAAATAATTGAATGGAACGAGGGCAGGTTCAGGCAAATGAAGAGCCTTTATATGCTTATCGATCCCGGAGACGTTTCGAGATACTTTTAATGTCTCATCAGTCCGAATCGAAATATTTCATCTTCTTTATATATGGGTCATTCCACGTCAAATCAACCAAAAAAATAAAAAATTTTCACCCATAATCTCAGATTTTTATGAAACTTGGTATATTTGTTCTATATATAGAGATAAGTAACAGCACCAAATTTCAATTTTTTATCTCACTTAGTTTTCGAGTTATGGCACTTTAAAGTTTTGATTTTTCACCTTACGCGGCTTGGAGAATGCCAAACAAAATGTGACGTGGAAGAGAAAATAATTTCTCATTTGCTTATTTGATACCCAATCTTGATGAAATTTTTTTTGGTATGTTCTTTAAACAATAAGGAATTAGAAAAAAATATATCACGAATCTAAGTTAATCCTAAAATATAAAAAAAAATTCATATTGTTGATTTTTTTTTAGTTGTGAAAACGCAAACATGCTTTAGCGCTAAAGCCAATATCTCCAAAAGGGAATGAGATATTCAAGAAATTTTTTTTTTCTAAATAATCTACATGAAATGGGCTTTAATTTAGTAAAATAAAAATTTTGTGTATTTTGTTCCCTCTATTTCTAAAGTCCATTGCAAGTTTCAATATATAGTTTTACATGTTAAAAAGGTTGAATTGGCAAAATGAAAATATACATTTTAAAGAGCTTCTAAAAATTAATTGATTTATGAATTTTAATAAAAATCGTTGGAGCAAATTTTGAGAAAATCGAAAAAAAACTGAAAAAGTACATCAGTAAAGTACTAGTACTCTTTGGCCGATTTTGATTAAAAGCTTATTTTTCCGGTCCCGGGAGGTGTTTAACTTAAATATAAAATTTCAACCTCGTAGCTCAATTCCTTCATGCTTAAAATTGAACACACACCCACACACCCCCCACACCCACCCACCCACCCACAGACAGACCATGTCGCGAAAACCACTTTTTGGATTCAGGGGACCTCAAAACGTGAAGATCCATCAAAATCTCGACATCGAATTTTTGACATGAATCCAATACTTTCTCTCTATATATATATTACATATATACATAGGTAAGAGAAAGTAAAAAATAAAAATTAGGAGAAATAGTTGCCATGGTAACAAAATATAAATATTTACCCATGTTTACGATTTTTTTTATTTATTTACATTTTGAATTCTAAAATATCGGCGTAAATTTTTTGTCTGTGTACCGGGAGAGTCTCGGAAAGGATATGATTCACAAAAAATCTTAAGTTCATGAATAATTAATTAACCGTTAAAATAATCTCTATATTATAAAAATGAAAAGGGAAAATGTTTGTATGTACCGGTATGTATCTAAGTAGGCGAGCAAGGGGGTCCAGGGGGCGCAGCCCCCTGGCTAGACGGAAAGACCCGCCGAAGGCGGGGCTTTGCGTCTAGTATATATATATATATATATATATATTTCATAGGTACATATACTGTATCTTTAAAGGCTACCTTTATGCAATATTTCGATTCGGACTGATGATCAGACATTAAAAGTATCTCGAAACGCCTCCGGGATCGATAAACATATAAAGGCTCTTCATTTGGCTGAACCTGCCCTCGTACCATTCAACTAAATTTACAGCCACCAAATATCCATTAAATCCAAAATAAACTATTTATTATTTTTCTATCTTTTAGTTTGTTGACCATTGTTTTGAAAGGCAGCAAATTTCATCAACTGCATTTGATAAGAGAAATCCGAGATTTCTCAAAGAGTTCATAAATAGAGACCTTTTGGAATTTTATTAAAAAGAACCGAAGAAATTATAATAATGTAAGTGACTTTAAAGAAATCTCAGAATTTTCGGGCAAAAATTAAGGAATTTTAATGGTAAGATAATTATAATTATTACAATGAAAATCTTTATATTGTATTAATATAAATCAAGAGATTTTTAAATATATATATTTTTTTTTTTTTTTATTTCAGATTCGAGATGAATGAATTAGATGATTGAAGATACATGCTCTAATTTTTATAGAAACGAATTTTAATTAATAAACTTGACCTACTAATTACGAAGAAAGAATAAAAATGTATTCATTTTTAAATTAATAAATACCTACAGAATTACTTCTTCACCACTCACCTTGGGTGACCAAATCAATGAAGACAGCCACAGGCGGAAAAATAATAATCTTTACATGCTTGAACAAGAGATAAAAACCAAGAGGGTGGATCGGCGGGCTAAAAGGGGAGGCGAGGAGGCCCGATATCTTGTTCATTTAATGAAGATCTTATTTCTTTGTTGGTTATGAATTGAAAGTTCCTTCTTACAAGTCAATATTTCATTCCTGGGTGAATTTAGCCATCCTATTTTCAAGGTGATTATTTATTACATGACTATTATAAATACCTACTTCTTTCAGAACTTGTAAATATTATTTATTTGCAGAGGCGTATATAAGGGGGCCGAGGGGGCCCGGGCCCCCCCCCCCCCCGAAATTTCCCAAACACATATACATATATAGGGATATACAGACATAGCGCAACAAATTTTTCCGCAGGATGGAAAACTTTGGTTCCGCAAAGTAAAAAATGTTCCGCAAAAAATTTCGTGTGAAAAAAAATTTAGTTTCTTAAAAAAAAATTTTCCGCAGAAAAATTTTCAGTTCGCCCCCCCCCCCCCCCCGAAAAATTTCTATATACGCCCCTGTTTATTTGTTTGCATTTCAGATTGAAGAGGGTCCATCGGAAGATTTGGAAAGTTGCCTTTAGAGGAAGAGAGAGGGAATCATACTTACCCTCTTCAATATCTGGTTAGCATTTGTCCTTTGGTCAGAACTGGCTGTCCAACGAGTCCATTTAACAGCGCCGTGTCACCGTAGCTCAGTTTTATCTTAATATGGTGAGAAAGATTTAAAATATTGTCAACTCTAATTCATATGCTGATATATTGATCAAAATTCGTTTTTAAATAAAGGGTCGGACAAAGCCGAGGGCACAACTTTGCCCATCCACTATTTAAGAAAAAAGTATTCGTCTCCCCCTAGAGCACCCCTCCCCCCTAATGGTCAGATGTTTACCAAAAGATTTTCAGTTCTTGGCCTCTACCTCTAATTTATGGGTGCAAAAATTCAAAACAATTGAACAAATAGTTTTTGAGTTTTCGTTGACGAAAAAAATTACCACAGACATACACATTACATTAACTTTACCTACCCAACCTACGGTTGTTGGGCAAAGTTAAAGATTCAGAGTCGAATATGCAAAACATTTTTTTTTTTTTTTTTTTTTATATATTCTAAAACAGATTCGAGCTTTACTTGCCGAAAATCACAAGCCGCCTCCAACAGACCAAGAAAACGAGATAAAAACAAAAAAAAAAAATTAAAAATTTAGAAAAAAATTGGAGGCATCCTTGGGTGTCAAAACTAAACATTAAAAGACATGAATAGCAAAAGAAATAAAATTTTTCATCAGCAAATAAATTATACAAATGTAAAATTTTCTTTTATTTACAGAGTGGACAGCGAGGATTGATCATTTTTCTCTCAAACATAAATTGATCAAATTATCTATTACAAGTAGCGAAGAACAAAAAGAATTTCGCTTTTTCTTCTGCTTTATTAAAAGATTCTCGATTCTGACTTTTTAAATGGCTATGCAACCGAAATAAAGGCCAATTATCAAAGGCTACAAGTGCAGTTAAGTAAGTAGCTTATGAAATTTAACATTTTTATATATAAGGTTATGGATATGGAGAAAATATACACCAGCGGTTGCTTTCCACAATTAAAATAATTTATTTTGCAAATATTTCGGAATGCCTACGCAATCCATCTTCAGTGCATCAAATTACACATATGTGGAGCGTGTTTTAATGATAAAATTTTTTTTTGTATGAGAAGCCATTCAACAATTAGGGTGGACTTTTTCATGTGCAAGCCACTCAGGGAAAAACTATACCGGTACATGTTAAGTATTTTATACAGTTGGTTTTTTTGCAAAAAAACAGTTTTTCCCAGTGACCGGTTTGGCGCAAGCAAGTTTTATTACTCTCTAGAGCAGTGGTGCACCGGTGTGCCGCGGCACCCAAGCGTGCCGTGAGAATCCCTAAGCGGCGCCGCGAGATATTTAGGTAAAAAAAAAGAGTCGGGAAAAATAAAATTTTGCTAAAAAAAAAAAAAAAAACGATTTAAACGTAAGCGGCAAAAATTTCCCGTAAAAATGAAGCTTTGCAAAGGAAAAAATTTTCAGGAGGGCGTTTTGCTAAGGAAAAAAAAGGAAGGGTGCCCCTAGTGTGTAATGTATTCCCAACGCACCTTTGGGGTGCCATGGACTTCAAAAGGTTGGGAAACACTGCACTGCTCTAGAGTAATAAAACTTGCTTGCTCCAAACCGGTCACTGTGAAAAACTGTTTTTTACAAAAAAGGGAATTTAACCAATTGTATAAAATACTTAACATGTACCGGTATAGTTTTTCCCTCAGTGGCTTGCACATGAAAAAGTCCACCCTAATTTAATTGTTGAATGGCTTCTCATACAAAAAAAATTTCATCATTAAAACACCCTCCACATATGTGTAACAGTTAATTTAATGCACTGAAGATGGATTGCGTAGGCATTCCGAAATATTTGCAAAAAAAATTATTTTAATTGTGGAAAGCAACTCGCTGGTGCATGGGCGTCCGCAGGGGGGGGCAACCAGGCACTTGCCCCCCCCCCTGGAAAATTAAAATGATACAAAAAAATGTATAAAACAAAAAAAAAATACAAAAAAACCTTTCACAGTATACAACCACCTTGCCGCGGTAGGAAACCTTTAAATACTAAGAGGTGTATAACATTATTAATATCTTTTCACTCCAATTTTCTTACAGCTGCTCTCGTCAACACTAGGTCTGATTGTGTGTGTAGTTTATTTAAAAATTTTTTTCTTTAAATATTTATTTTATAATTTTTCAGGTCAAACAATTGCAATTTTGTTTTCGAATTCATTCATCTTCAGGACCTGTACAGATAATTTATTGTTATTACATTCAACATCTTATATAATCATACATACTTATATATATATATATATATATATATATATATATTATTAATATCAAAATACGTTTTTTTTAACTTATCTGAAAGTGACTTGCCCCCCCCCCCTGCAAAAAATCCTGCGGACGCCCTTGCGCTGGTGTATATTTTCGCCATATCCATAACCTTAACGATCTGTCCCAGCAAAATTTTAACTTCTATTTTATATATATATATATATATATGTTACACTGAATCGACAAAATTGCTTACTTCATGAAATCGGCAAAATTTTACCGTTTTCGTGAATTCGGCAAGCCCTCTGCCGAGTTCACGAATTAGGCATACTTTTTTCTTAGTTTTGCCCAATTCACGAAAAAAAGCAGCCATTTACTTTTTCGGGTTTTTCATTTCTCAATTTTATATTTATCACCTAAAGAAACATGTACAATGCAATCTTGAATGAGATAATTAGGATAATTAATAAAATAAAGTAAAATTAATTAAAATTTATTTATTTATCAAACTGTCAGTGTTAAGGCCAACTGAACGGTTTTGGACTGAAGTCGAGAAAATCGCTAGTTGTTTTAAATTTTTCTTTTCTAAATGAAAACCGTCCTGAACGGACCGAACCCGGCAAAGTCGGGACACCTGCTAGTTGCTTTAAATCATATACGAATCCCCAACTTAGAATTCCCTGAGATAATGTTTTAAAAAACATATAACAAAGTATTTATTAATTTAAATAAGCGAAAAATATAGGTACCGCCGGGAGCCGCACCACGGAGGGCATGTTGACCGTAAATCAACAGATCCGTGGTGCGACTCCCGGCGGTACCTACATTTTTCGCTTATTTAAATTATTAATATTTTTAGTGTGAACCAGTCTTCTAGATTGTAATCTCATACACAGGTAGATATATTCTTGGTTAAATAAAAGATGTTAGTTTTAATTTTTCATATATATATATATATATATTTCTTTATATCAGAGCATAAGAGGCTAACAAGTCTGCGCAGGGTCACTTGTTTCGGCGAAGAGGCTAACAAGTCTGCGCAGGGTCACTTGTTTCGGCGAAGACGGCGCAGACTTGTTAGCCTCTTATGCTCTGAAATAAAGAAATATATGTAAGTATATGAAAAATTAAAACTAACATCTTTTATTTAACCAAGAATATATCTACCTGTGTATGAGATTACAATTATTTAAATTAATAAATACTTTGTTATATGTTTTTCATAATTACTTCATGGACCAACACATAGAAAAATTTTAATCAGGGATCTTATTCTTTGAATAGGATAAGGCTAATTAGTTTTTGGCCTTCAGATCGACCTAATCCCTGTTTGCCTGTGTAATATTATTTTTTATCTTAATTATTTTCTGAAATTATGAGTAACACTCTGGGTTTTAATTATGAAAATAAAAGAATTTGTGACCAATATTTATTTAGAAAAATGCAGCGATCGAGATTAAGATTCAATGTTTATTATAAAAATATTTGTTCCTTTTTATTATGATTAATTGTGCATTTTAATTAAATCCTTATTTCTTCTTCAATAGAAAAAAAATCTGGTGTGACTGGCGCACAGCACACAACTTTCTCTTACCTTCGGTAATCGAAAGTTGTGTTCTGTGCTTGTCACACCAGATTTTTCGTGTCGACATATATTTAGTTCCCGACAGTACGGAACAATTGTATTCACTATGTAAAATTTATAAGTATAGGAAAATATTTATATTTTGTTACCATGAGAACCATTTCTCCTATCTTTTCTATGAAGTAGAAGAGTAAAGTGGTCTTCAGAAGATTTCAATCGCAAAATGAGAATATACATTTTAAAGAGCATCTAAAAAATAATTGATTTTTGAATTTTAAAAAAAATCGTTGGAGCAAATTTTGAGAAAATCGAAAAAAACTGAAAAATTGCATCAGTAAAGTACTAGTACTTTTTGGCCAATTTTGTTGAAAAGCTTCGTGTCACGTCCCAGGGGGGTGCCTAACTTAAATATAAAATTTCAACTTCCTAGCTCTTTTCGTTCTTGAGATATTTTGTTCACAGACAGACACACAGACAGACAGACACACAGACAGACCATGTCGCGAAAACCACTTTTTTGGATTCAGGGGACCTCAAAACGTGAAGATCCATCAAAATCTCGACATCGAATTTTTGACATGAAACCAATACTTTCTCTCTCTATATATATTAACATATATATAGAGGTAAGAGAAAGTAATAAAATTATCTCAAAGACCCCGGTCTTAATTTTGATTGTTTAAAAAAACTAACCAAGATTAATCGAAAGAATTTACGAAACTCCTCAAGCCGTGTTCCTTTCTTTGAGTGATTAATTAAAATCGAACCACTGGCCTGAGAAATTCCCTTTTTACGACCGAAATGTCTTTGAAATTATTTTATCTAAAATTAAAAAAATCTTTTCATTTAATACGAAAGGCGTCAATGAAAAACATCAAATATATACAGTACAAAACAATGCATCACAAACCCGTGAATTGTGTTTTTATATTGTTAATTTAAAAAATACGTCCATCCGTATTTCATTAAACATCAATTGTCCTGAGGAAGGGCGCGACTTGCGTCCGAAACAATCGTAATAAAATTAGATATAAATTGATTTCTTTCCTGGCTGCCATCCTACTAATAGTTCAGCCATCATCTCAATATTATTAAAAAAATCTTATTTCTATGGTCCAAAGATATATGGTGATTAGGTTGAGTCTCTTTCGACGTCTTCGGCTGCTGTTTGAGTGTGGCCTGAAGAAGGCAGCTACCTCGTAGACCGAAATGTCGTTTTTATAGGAAGTCAGAACTCGGTGTAGGAAGTCAGACTCGACGATAGGATGTCTGCTCGCCGACCATTATGTGTTTTATTATATTTGATTGTTGTGTTTTTTGTTGTTGTATTTGTGATAATTATCTTCTTTCTTCTTTGTTTATATAATGCTGTACCGGCTCATTATATATCTAAAAGCAAATTACAACATTTGTATCCGTTTTCGTTCATTTAATCAACACAACAGCAACTGAAAAAAATAAGAAAATAAAAATAAAAATTCATTAATTAGTTAATTAATCACTGCAATCATACTATGAAGTTATACAGACTTTCATTAGATTCCTTCTCATTATAAATGGGTTGACTTTGTCGAATTCCATCTCCACATTTTAATCATAAGATTATATAGCAATATTAATAACATCAAGCACCACAAAAGGATAAATCATAAATAATCTGTGTCATATTCTGACTTCTTTCCTAAAAAAAGTAAAAAAAATTAAATAAATTTTTTTTGTTTTATGCTTTAAATAATTTGTTTTATTTTTACCGCCTTTCTTGTTGGTCCAATTCTTCGATTAATAATATATTTACCAACATATGGTATTATTCCCTTTTTCCTCTACGAATGTGACTGGCTTCGTCCAATCAGAACAATCCTTTTTTTTCTTTAAGTAGGGGTTCACACCAGTTAATTAAGGGGGAGTTCCAGAGGCCTCAACTACAAAACCATATAACTCGACACCAGGGGCGTAGCGAAGAGATTTTTCAGGGGGGGGAGAAGGCCAAAAATGCCAACTAAATTTAATCAATTTGCCAACTGTACAATTCACATTATTTTTCATCCTATATATATTAATTTACTATAGGCTAAACCCGACGCCCCTTAGTCGCTATATGACATGTTCGAACGTTAAGTCCCCTCCCCTTCACTTTGCTATTTTAATATTAAAAAACTAAAGGATTAAACAAAATTTTTGATAGAAATATAAGGCAAGATTTTTTTCAATTGAGAAATTCCCCATATAATTATACTCAATGAAAAATTTTGTTGAGTAGTACAGGACTCTTACAGACTAAATCTCTCTTCTAATGCAGTGGTTCCCAACCGGTGTGCCCCTGCACCCAAGGGTGCCGCGGCGAGAATGCCTAAGGGGTGCCGTAAGATATTTAGAGAAAAAAATAATAAAGTTTTGCTAAAAAAAGGTCAAATGATTAAAATGGAAGCGGCAAAATTTTCCGTAGATCGGAAAAAATTAAGCTTTGCCAAAAAAAAGGTCAAATGATTTTCACGCAAGGGCCGAAAAAATTTCGTTTTGATAAGGGAAAAAAAAAGAAGGGGGCCGCTAGTAGGTAATATTATTCTCAACGCACCTTTGGGGTGCCGTGGACTTCAAAAGGTTGGGAAACGCTGGTCTAATGTGTAATTTACCGGGGTGTTTTAAGCAATTCCTGGGTTTTTATATAGGATACCCTAATTCCAAAAATACCATAAGTTTTTCTCCATCAAATTTAGTTTTAGAGATTTAGAGAAAATTAAATTTTAATAGAAAATGAGCCCTAGAGCGACTCTTATTTTGAATTTTCTGGCTTTACCCCTTAAAAAGAAATATTTAGAACCTCGCTTAGGGTGCCCTTTCATAACAAGCAATTTGCATAACGAGCAAAAAAAATTGTAAAAATATGATTTGCTTAACGAGTGGAGAGGAGAGAGAAAGTCCCGGATTGTGCTCATGTTACATCAGTCTGTGTCATGAGGGGACAGCTCTAATGAGAGAATGTTATTGTTTCGCATAACGAGTGTTTCGCTTTACGAGTATGATTTTGGAACGAATTATGCTCGTTAAGCGAAGTTCCACTGTACATAGAAATATAAAGTTTCAGCCCAATTGGAGGCGATTTAGTGGTGCAAAACACGGCTAAAATTTTAGAAAAATCGAATTTTTTCAGTTTTTTCAACTTTGGACATCCCTAATAGGTAGAATATTTTACAATCACTGAATGCAAAAAAACATATATTTACGATATTCTGTACTTTCACTTTCTAAAAATCATTCTAAAGAAATTATGAACAAAAAGGGTCTTGGAAAAAAAAAATGAAAAAAAGCAATTTTTCTAAACTTTTAGCCGTGTTTTGCACCACTAAGCCACCTCCGATTGGGCTCAAACTTTACGGTATAAACTTCTATTTCTATGTATTTCAACTATCTGCAGGGGGTAACGACTTAAAAAAATCTAGAAAATTCAAAAAAAGAGTCGCTCTTGATCAGATTATTTATTAAAATTTAATTTTCTCTATATCTCTAAAACTAGAGCCGATGGCGCAAAATTGATGGCATTTTTGGAATTAGCGCTTCCTTATAGCCAGGAATAGCCCTAAATTTCAAAAAACTTTTTGTTGACCTGTATAAAATTTATATTTCTATCAAAAACATTGTTTAATTGGAATTCCTTTTTTTTTAGAATTATAGTAAATAAAGAAAATTATTCCATTTCCAATTACAAATGAACGACTGCGGTTTCTTTTATTTGTTCAAATATTTTATTTTTCCCTTTTAAAATAATCCTAATGATTTTCTCTATGTGTTTGTATTACATTGTATAATAAATTTATATTCAGTAAAAAGAAAATAAATTTATTTATTTGAAAATTAAAAAAAAAAAAATTTTTTTTAATAGATGAAAATATAAAAAAAGAAAATTTAATTTTTTTTTTTTTTTTTAATTAAAACCAATTAATTTCTGTTAAATAAACTTTATTTTGCCAACTGGTCCTTGATTTTGCCAACATTTGCCAACTCGATCCGACCTGGGGGAGACTCCCC